>JABXWE010012194.1:0-12990 GCA_014611495.1 Limonius californicus
TTCCAGTATAAAACAACAGCGCAGCCCATTTTAAAAGCACTTTTTTCGACTCTTATTTCCTGGCTCTTGAATTTATTCAAAAGTCAGAAATACCAGTCGTGCTTTTCCTTTAAGAATTGTTCTTAAAAGATCCCAGTTAAATATTCCGATCCTGAAAAATTAACCCAG
Organism: Limonius californicus; assembly: GCA_014611495.1. Classification (NCBI taxonomy): domain Eukaryota; kingdom Metazoa; phylum Arthropoda; class Insecta; order Coleoptera; family Elateridae; genus Limonius; species Limonius californicus. The sequence goes on from JABXWE010012194.1 coordinate 169, forward strand.
TGAATACCGTCCAGATTAATTAAATCCGATTCATACCTGCGAGTGAATTAATTTTCCCAGTGTTCGCCGGTATTGCATTAACCGTTTACAAATTGTTACAGTTCCAGTCCGAGACTCCGTCGACGAGAATATCTGTCGCCATCAACCGCAGGCAGCAGCGGCGAAAGTTTTACCAGGCCGGTCGACGAATCTTTTGGATTCGTATTACAGTTGTTTCACAGTGATGTTGGTAATTATTCCGGTGCAACCTGCTTGGCTATTTTAATATTGTTTATACCCGACCGACCGATTTCCGTGTTGTAGACCTTTATATCGCTGGAAGGGGGAGTGTTTGAACTTTTCCACGGCGATAAAAAGCTCTGCCAATAAATTATTATAGCGTTTCGAATCAGTGTTTAATTGGTGCCGTAGAAACGTTGTAATCTTTTCTTTTACCAGTTGAACCAGTATAAAGTTTGCCGTGAGTGCGGAGGAACTTTCACGCTCCGGTAAATTTTAATTTTTAATACCCTGTATACTTGGACGAACCGGAGTAGTTTCGGAAACCCAGAACGATACAGTCTTTAGACACAGAGGAATTTTGTGCAAGATTGTGAGATACTTATACCGTCTTTTATTTACGTAACGACCAGAGAAACTTTTGGCCGGCGAAATAAGATTTGCTTGACACTGTACCCGATAATTTTTTACTGTCAAAATTCACAGTCCCGTCCGAATCAGATTTATTAAACAGCGAAGCCAGGTTAAACCGAATTCGAACCAGATACACTGTGAAAACCGCGTAGTTTGAATTTTGTAATTCCAGGAAAGCTGAATTAAATTATTTCCTGTTTGAATCTGTTATTAGAGTAAAATATTCATATACGTACCGATTGTTTTATACAAGAACTGCCTAGGTTGAAGGAAGCCAGGAATTCTCGACGTAAAGCGATCCTTGAAAATTGTTTACTTCTAAAATTCACGTATATTTTCGTAAAGCCGACCTACACTGTGAGAATCTTTATTCACCCACTCCGACCTGAATTAAATACCAGAGAACTTACACATTCACGAATTCCAAAATCAAATATTCATAATCGCGTCTTTTCTGTCACTTTAATTAGAGCAACTGTGGCAGCCATCTTCTCGAATAGGAACCGCACGGCGCACGTTCCCGGAGGACCGCCAATCAGCATTCGCCTTTCCCAGAGTAGTTGCAACGCACGAGTTGACGAGGGGACATTGGACCGACCAAGCCGACCCAGGGCCGTACCCAGGATTTTTTTTATTTAGTTATTATATCGAATCTCATATTATTTGTGTACCAAACAGATTATATTTATTGAGAAATAATTATTAATAAACCTATTGTTATTCACAAGCTGTTATTACTGATCTCTGGACATCTCACGAGCATACCCGAGCAACATAAATAATATAACGAGTGGCCCAATAAGAGTAAGCGGGCACACCGTTACAGTATGCTGATGGGACATTTAAGTTAGCGCCTGCATTGTTTTCACAAATTTACATACTCTTAGCCGAGAAATTTGGGGGAGTTCATCCAGTTTTATATGCACTTTTGCCGAATAAACAACGCGCCACATACAATCAGTTATTTCAGATGATTAAGGAACTCAGACCCAACTTACAACCATCTGCGATCGCTTGCGATTATGAAGCCGCAGCTTTTCAAGCCATGTTGGATTGCTTTCCAGGAGTCCGTATACACGGATGCTTTTTTCATTTGGCTAAAAACATGAAAAAGCATATAGGGCGATTACAGTTAATGAATATGTATAACAACAATCCCGATTTCTCATTAAAAGCCAGGATGATAATTGCACTGGCCTTTGTTCCAATTCCGGACCTCGACGAGGCTATTGATGCCTTGGCGGAAGATTTACCTGCCGAACTTCAGCCACTTTTAGAATGGTTCGAAGATAATTATTTGGGAAGGATGAACAGACGGCGAAATGGTAGGCGTCCGCCTTTATTTTGTATTATTTTGTTTTTACGTGTTTTTTTAAATAATTTTTTTATTTTGTGAATTATTGTGTAAAATTTAATTAATAATATTTTATAATGACATTTTTTTCTATTATTTTGTTTTTATGCGTTTTTTTAAATAATTTTTTTATTATGTGAATTATTGTGTAAAATTTAATTAATAATCTTGTATAATGACATTTTTTTCTATTATTTTGTATTATTTTGTTTGTATGCGTTTTTTTTAAATTGTTTTTTTTATTGTAAAGCTTAGCGTTTAATTGTGTATAATTTAGTTTTTAGTTTATAATGCGAAATTTTTACTGTAGGTACATCCGCTTTTCATTAAAACACATTTTTTCAATTATCTTTTATTATTTTCAATTTTTTTAAATTATTTTGCTTAATTAATTTTTGTTCAAACTGTTTGTATGAACTGGCCGGCGCCGAATCGGCTTGGCGCCGAAATGGCCGGCGCCGAATCGGCTTGGCGCAGAAACGGCTGGCGCCCAATCGGCGGCGCCGTATCGGCGGCGCCGAATCGGCGGCGCCCAATCGTCCCGTTCCGAATTTTGATTACTGCTAATTTACCAGTTGTCTACAATTGTTCATGATTGTTGAAATTTCGTTAATATTAATTTTGATGGTGATGCTTATGCCATTTGTACTTGTGTAATTTTTCTTTTCTAAGCTGCCCATCACCTTGATTTATGCAATTTAGATTTGCCTATAGGTCATTACTTTTTTTATATATATATATATATACATCCTTATGTCTTGGTATTGATTTAATTTTGGATTTGCTTCTGGATACTTAAACTGTTTTGTTTATTCTATGTTGTGCATTTTTTTTGGGGAAATATACATTTACTTATCGTCATACGATTTGCGAGTTTTATTATTGCTGTCTGGTTGTATTTGAAGGATATTCACCCGGTTTACTTGGAACGGTAGACCGGCTTTCTGAAGATTATTTTGTGTAAGGTAAGTTCCTGGCGCCCTCAGGTTTTTTTTTATATATAGCAGTCAAAGAGCCACGAGCTTCTCGGCTGAGTTAGCCAAAATAATCTACGTTTGTCATCGCCGGATTTCACCATATCGCAGTATTTAGTTCGAATTCGAGTAAATGTATTTAGGGTTCTCTTGAAGGTGAAAATAAGGTGACATAACTTAGACCCCAATATCTATTTTAAGTCTGCGTTCGCAGCTCATAGTATTGCTAATAATCATAATACGAATTTGAACATGGATATCCAAATCCATTTTTGCGAAAAAGGTTTAAAAATGAATTTGTTGAAGAGTATGGAAATATTAAAAGCTGTGAAAAAATTTTAAGACCACCCAGAATATGTTTTGAACGACATTATTTTGGATAATCTCCCTTATATTTTTAATGGTTTGTTCTAATTGTTGGTTTTCCCGAATTTGAAGGTTATTATTTTGCATTATGTATATAGTAGTCAAGTTACTCACCTTGCCATTTGGTTATCTATAACATAGACTAATTAGTTTAATATTTTAAATAGCCCTACACCGAAAGGTAAATGGGGTTAAGATTATATATATATATATATTTTAAATATAGATGGCGTAGGTTTTTGACATTATTTTGTCGGATATTACTTCTGGTTTATCTTCATGAACATGCCCGACGAATTTGTTTAACTGTTACTTTATTCTGTATTAATGTCGCCCCTAATTTGGGGTTTTTGAAATTCAAATTCAAATCAACTTTCTAAACATGTTTCTACGATTTTACACGGTTTTATTTTTGTGACCACCGGCATTGGCGGATTGGTTTAGGATGGAAGTTTAATTAGGTTATAACCACATGTTTGATTTATTTTATATTCAACTAGAAGATTTAGTTATTTGATGGAACTGTTTAGTTAGGTAAGCCTTTAAAATTCCTATTAATATGATTGTTTTTGAAGTGTGTTTCTTTATTTTATTTATAGTCCGAGGATGGGCAATATGTTTGCTTGAAAACGTGAACGAATTATTTTACATTTTCTTCATTAAATATTTTCTGTGGGAACCGACAGTGTGTTTTATTATATATTTATTCAATTTATCCCACTATGAGTTATTGGGACTTCAACGATAAAATTATTTTTACTTACCAGAGTGTCCTGTTTTTTTTTTGCAACCTCACTCCAAGCGTTCTCTTTACGAACATTGTCGTGGTAGTATCTATTTTGGGGATCGTACAATATAACATACTCAGGCACACTTTCAATTAAAAGTTCGTCAGACATAGTGATGTTTGCAGCTTACCTAAACTACTAGTTGAAAATAGTTAACGACAGTAAGAGCATTCGGCAGTTTTTGCCCCTTCTATCATTCTTTGCCGATGCCGAAACGATCCGGCTGGTGTGAGCCGGCCGAACCGATACAGTGCGCGGCGGTGCATTTAATTTCCTGTATAGCAAAACCTGCCGATCGTGCCGTTCCGAGCGGACTGATCCGAGCCGATTCAGTACGCGTCCTGCTTTATAAGTAGTCAGAATTATTACCACGTGGTATCGCTTCTTCTTGTGTGTTCTGTGGTCCGGCAGCAGCCACAGGTGTTCATCGTCTTGGCCACGCAGGTCCAGTGATGCCGTTTGCGGGTATTTTCCCCGAAATTCGGGTATTTAGACCATGCTTGCGGGTAAAATCGGGTATTTAACTTAAAAATTTTATTTTAACTTGTCATTGCCGTTGACATGATATTGTTTGGCGCCAGCTGTTGTAATTTCTCAATCTTATTGCGTTAGCGTTCTATGATTTCATGGCCAATGGCCACGGTCTGATCACGTGACGTCATAGAGTTAACTTTGACGGTTGTGAAATTCCACGCGGCACGCCAACCTGCAATCTGTTACGCTGTCAGGTGCGCATGTGTATTGTGATGTGCTGATGTGTAATGTGTATCTGATTTGTGATTGATTACGCCCGACACACACGTTCAGGTATACCGGTGAGGTTTACCTGTAGAGGTCACCTGTACAGGTAAACCAGAGCGTGTGTACCAGCCGCTGCAGGCCAAACTGCACAGGCGTACCGACCTGTGCAGGTTTTTTTTTTTTTTTATTAATACGACTAACTATTTACAATCTGCTTCATAAAGCATTAAGCAAATTTTATACATGGGAAAGCAACATGGAAAGTGAACATCCAGTGATGTTCGCTTTTAACTTATTTGTCTAAAACATATATGTATTTATATATATGTTATACGCTATACGTGTGGGTACATTTACATCTAGTTTAGAATCTAAATGGTAAGTCTAGTGTATAGTGTCTCTTTAGTCTACGAATATGTTCACTATTGTCTAGTAGGTTTAATGCTAAGCTGTTGGAATGAACTTCTAATATGTTTAAATATCTTTCACTTGCATTCACTATTTCGTGTTTCACTGCACTAATGTTGAGCTCAGTACTTATTTCTGCGTTTGTAATGTAATGCGGCGCACTTGTGATGATTCTTAACATTTTTGACTGGAATCGCTCAAGTATAGTGATGTTGGATGATGAGGCCGTTCCCCATATTTGTATCCCGTAGAGCCAGATGGGTTTAAACATGGTTTTATATATAAGTATTTTGTTCTCCAGTGACAGCGGAGAATTTCTACCTACTAACCAGTAGTAGTGCCTAAGTTTGAGGTTCAATTGCAGGCGTTTCTTCCATATATGTGTTCTCCAGATTAATCCTTTGTCGAGATGGATGCCTAGGTATCTGGCATTTTCAGCTGGTGGTATTATGGTTCCATTTAGTGTAACAGGTGGGCACATGCCTCTTCGTTTAGTAAATGTGACGTGAACAGATTTTTCTTCATTTACTTTTATACACCATTTTTTGAGCCATTTTTGTATTCCCTCTAGGTTAGATTGGAGTTTCAGTGATGCTCTTACGGGGTCTTCATCTGTAGCCATAATCACTGTGTCATCGGCTGTGTCATCGGCAAATGTTGCTAACAATGTATCCTGGGCAACAGGCAAGTCTGCTGTGTATATAATGTATAATATTGGTCCCAACACGCTCCCTTGTGGGACTCCTGATTTTATCGGCATCAGGTTGGTCTGTTCTTCTTCGTACTTCACTTGAAAATATCTTTCATGCAGATATGACTTTAGTATGCAGTAAAAATTATACGGAAGCCAGTACTTTAGTTTATACAGAAGTCCCAGATGCCAAACCTTATCGAAAGCTTGCCTTATGTCGATGAAGGTAGCTGTACAGTATTGTTTTTTTTCAAATGCGGCATTTATGTGGTCTACTACTCGGTGTACTTGCTGTATAGTGGAGTGTGCTTTCCTAAAGCCAAACTGGTGATCTGGTATTATTTCATTTTCATGTAGGATCGGCATTAGACGTTTAAGTAACAGTTTCTCAAATACTTAGAAGGCTTATCGGCCTGTACGATGATGGCTCATTAGGGGGCTTTCCTGGTTTTAGGATAAGGATAATTTTAGATATCTTCCACTGAGTTGGGAAGCATCCGGTTTTCAGAATTGCGTTACAAATATAAGAGATCATTCTGAGCCCTTTCTTTGATGTGAATGATGTATTTGTGCTTGTCCTTGTGTTATTCCCATAGCATATTAGATAAATGATGCTCATTATGTCACTACCGGAACATCATTCATTTACTTCCTCATATATACACGTAACTCTTACACAGTAAGTACTGTGATATTGAGGTTTTACATAAATTAGTATTTTTAGTACAATTAGCATCTCAATTAAAAGTTTATGTAAATATGGTAATGGAAACAACACTAAACATGTAGATGTGGACTATTCCAGAAGGGATGTACTATCATCATCATCTGACATGGAGCTGATTCGAGGGTCGATCCTGGATACGCCAGACCCACCCCATGCCAATAGGTGGGAAGGAATTTATGGGATATGGTGGGATCGGGTGGGGTGTTGCATCGGGTTAGCATGCCTACAATGTATACCGCAAGGCACCGCTGCTGCAACACCGGGTAGTTAGTACGCTACGCATCAATGGGACTTTGAGTACGTAACCGGGACCGTTATGCGATTATGCCTTTAACCCTAATAAACTTTGGTATGCAAGTTTCACATTGTTCGTATCTCTTAATTATCGATTGTTCTAAGGTAACAGTTTCCACCTATCTTAGTTTCCTAATAGCTAATAACTTAATATTAACTCCAAATCGTATTTTTCCACTTAATTTTAATGTCGACACTATTGAGTTGCTTAGTGTATTGTTTGTTAATAATTCCAATACTGCCTTTTCAAAGTTTTGAGCAGATTGTTTTTATATTAATATATCCAGAGAAATTTTAATATTGCAGGTGGTAAAGTGTTGGGATGTTTAGTCTAAGCCAAAGATATTATCAAAATATGTTTTAAAAACGTTGTGATAATAAGTACTACTACTATTGGCATCTAATATTATCTTATATGTACTGGATTAAAGAATTATCTACTTTCATTTTACAATAAAGGAACATTTGGATGTTTTTCTATGTATTTTAATTTATATGAACTAAATAGAAAATAGAAAACCACCCCAAGAACTCTGGTAGACTCAGACGGTAAACTTATAACAGAAATGGCAGATTAGCTAAAGGCGTGGAAACAATATATTTAACATCATTCTCAGATGATCGACCACAAAATTACGCTACTGAAGAATCTAAACCATGCCCACACATAACAAACGAAGAAATTGAGAGAGCTATCCACAATATGCAAAACAATAAATCGCCTGGACCTGATGAAGTTCGCCTGGAACTGTTAAAAATATTATGTGACAATAACACGGATTTCCTCAAATCTCTCGAAGGAAGCTTCAATCTCATCTATGATACAGGAAAAATACTTCCTGACAGGTTAGTGTCTACAGTCATTACCCTTCCTAAAAAGCTTCAAGCCACTTCCTGCGACCAATACAGGCTCATTAGTCTCAATTAATCACACCGTCAAAGTGTTCACCAAGATCATTTACAGCAGAATATACAGAAAATATGACCTATACACCAATGGATCTCAATTTGGCTTTAGAAATGCCCTAGGGACTAGAGAGGCAATCGTTTCACTACATTTTCCAGTGCAACGCTGTAGGGACATGAGTCGCGATGTGTACGCATGTTTTATAGATTTTGTAAATGGTTTTGACAGAGTCAAACACACAAAGCTAGTAGAAATATTGAAAGAAATAGGCCTTGACAATCAAGATATAAGAATTATAGCGAATTTGTATTGGAACTAGTCAGCTTACGTGAATATAGCCGGAAATAAAACAAAAAATGTGACCATCCAAATAGGCGTACGTCAAGGGTGCGCCCTCTCACCGACCCTATTAATTAACATCTACTCTGAAAAGATATTTCAAGAGGTATTGGAAGACTATCCTAAGAAATTAAAATAAACATCAGCAAATACGCAGATGATACGGTTATATTTACAAGTAGCCTAGAGGATCTTCAAATTTTTCTTGAGAAAACTAATACAACGGGCGGGGAATATGGACTTAGCCTGAACACCTCAAAGAGAGATCATATGACCATCAGCAAAAATGCCCAGCCTTCCAGCAGTTTGACTTTAAATCAAGAGACGGTAGAAAGAGTATAGAGATACACATATTTGGCATCAATCCTAAACGCAAACTGGTACCAATTCGTAGAAATCATATGCACAATTGAGAAAGCAAGAACTGTATTCAATAAAATGAAAACATTTTTCGTCAGTAGGAACCTAAGCCTACAACTGAAAATACGGATGGTCAGATGTTACATCCTTCTAGTCCCTTTATACGGCGTTGAGGGGTGGACCATGACAGAAACCCTGATGAAAAAGCTCGAAGCGTTCGAAATGTGGATATACCGGAGAATTTTGCGCATCTGATGGATCGCGTATATAACTAACGAAGAAGTACTTAGAAGATTGGGTAAAACGAAAGAAGTGGCATACACAGTGAAGAAAAAGAAAATAGAGTACTTCGGACATTTTATGAGACACAATAAATATCGACTATTACAACTTATTCTACAGGGAAAGGTCGACGGTAAAAAGGAACCAGGAGGGAGAAGGAACTCGTGGCTGTAATATCTACGCCAGTGGTGTACAATGACATCTGTACAATTATTTAGACAGGCAGCTGATAGAATAAGAATATTCATGTTAATCGCCAACGTTCGCAGAGAATAAGGCACCAAAAGAAAAACGAAATGTGTTGTCTTGTACTGATGTTTCCACACTTACAGTGTTGATTTTATATTGTAACAAGTAGGTAGGCTACACCTCTCGCATATACATGAAATCCATAGTTAACTTTTCTTTTTAACTATAAAAAATACTTCTTTTATTTTAAAAGTCCTTTGGACAGGTAAATGCCAATTACTGTTTTGTCTAAACTTAACAAACTTCTATATAAGTTTGTTGATTTGTATAGATTTTTGTGGTAATAACAATCAGTTTGAATGCAGTTTAACAGTGCGAAAACAGGTATTGTGGCAGAATGCTGAGGGGCGGCGGACTTAGCAGAACGACCATATGTAGAAAGATCCCGGATAGTCCTCTTCCATCACATAATGCCTTTAGGAGATTGGAAAGAAATTTGCGGCAATATGGACAGTTTTCCAAGCCACAGGTGATATAACGACATGTTAGACATATAGAAGCTAAAGCGGCAGTGATTGAACAAGTAATTGGTAATCCCCATATAAGTCGACGAACAGATGCAAGAACTGCGTGCTTTAGCCAAAGTTTAGTATTTAACATTTTGCATGCAAAGCTGTTTCATCTGTACTACCTCACTGAAGATCATTACCCTCGTCGAGTGAATTTCCGCCAATTTTTAAGAAACGATCCAATGTTTCTAAAAAATATTCTTTATTTCTGAGGAAGCGACGTTTAGTAATAATGGGTGTTGTAAATAGACACAATTGCAGTTTCTATTCACAAGATACCCTCATTCGATTCGTCAAGCACACTTTCAAAGAATTTTTACTGTAAATGTGTGGTGTGGTATCGTTGACAACTTTATCGTTGATCCCCACTTCTTGATGGTCAATGCATTTAAATTTTTTGAAAATGACTTGACTCAACTTTTAGAAGACATTTCTCTTTATGTTAGCCCCTGCCCAGTTCCAAAGAATTGTAAGAAACTACCGGGTTGAAACTTTTTCATAGCAGATTAATTGTAAGAAGTGCAATTCATTCTTGCCCTCCATGAAACTCCCGTAGTAGCTCAGGAAAATTTACGAAAAAGAATTGATGAATCATGTAGGTCAATCACCCCACACATGCTAACTCATGTTACGAGATAAAGTAATCATCCTGTATACACCGAAATATGAAGTCAATTAAATAAAAACAATAAAGTTCTTATTATTTTTTCCATTATACTGTTAATCCTAAAAATGTTAAAGCGACTACAACACATATTATTAAAATTCGTCTATAGATAAACAACTAATATCAAAGTACCACACATAACACAGCCGTAACATCCTATAAGCAAGAACCCGCGTATGTAAAGAATCGATCTGATTTCGCCGAACTATATTCATTGCTAAAATCAGTAATAAAGTATGTAGGTAATTATATATTAGTTAGAGTTGGAAGATCTTAAAGTGACCGTCCAATTCAAAATCGAATGTTACTTCTTACAGCGGTAAACAGTTATATTCTTCACTCTCTCATTGCTGGACTTTAGGGTTGTTTACCGCAACGACGAAAAGCGAACTGTAGCCAATGCGTATAATATACGAGAAAATGGATTGGTTACAGAGTCTTTGCATTGTTTTGAATTATGATGTTTCACCATCATTTTCTATATTTCATTCTTAATTATTTCACTTTCTATCAAGCTTAGATATGTTGTCTAGTAGTTAAAAAACCTACAACCTTTCAAGGTAGTTACAGTGACAAGTTGGGAAACGCTAACTTTAGCATATTTTGAGTCACTCTAGTCCCTTGATGCAGCTAAATATTAGTGATTTTCTTCTAAAACATAGAAAACTTTAACCACTTATATCTTTGTACAAAAACGAATACTAAATATTACTAACATTTGACCATTTTGTAATCTTAAAGTACGAATTACTTTATGTTTGTTAATTTCTGTAATTTTGTTGCAGTGTCACGAATTATTTTCTCGTCAATCTATCAGTAGCTGACCTGCTGGTGACATTGGTGTGTATGCCTATCGGTGCTTGGGATGCTTACACGATGCTATGGAGCTTTGGAGAAATTACTTGCAAAATTGCAAAGTATTTGCAAGGTACGAGTTATTGTAGTGGTCTAGTAAAACTGTGCAATTAAAAAACTTATTTTCGGTTGCGTATATAATAACAACGTTTATGATACTGTACTGGAATTATTGCGAATTTGTAGCAGAGACAATCACAATTAAGTTTTTTTTTGATTGCACTGTACTGTAATTCAAGTTTGGTGTTGGAGAAGCAGTAATTGTAAACAGAACTAGAATTGCTATTATAGATATACCAGTAAATACAGCAAAAGTTTAACAACCACTCGTAATGTTCAATGTGAATTATAATTAAAATAACCTGAATATCTTTCAAGACACTACTCAAGTAGGAGTGAAAATAAATGTAGTCTGTTTGGTTTTGCAAGGTATAATTTCTAAAATTAAAACCAATGATAATAGTGACCAGAAAATGTCTGTTGCCCAAAGAAAATGCAACAGTTTGTGTTTCCAAATAATCAGCAAACTTTTTTAAAGGGTATCAGAAAATAAATTCTGTCATTTCTTTTGTGTCACATGTTTACTTGACCGCCTTTTGTGTGAAAAGGTTCAAATCTCCAAAAATTCTCTTGAAAAGTGACAAAACTCCTCCTACAAAAGAAAATGACAGAATTTACGGGAAAGTCCGCCCATTTAGGGTTCTTTGAGGTAAGTCTGATTAGCAGAATCGGTTTTGGTATCAAAACTTTATTCAAGTTTAAAAATTTCGTAAATCTAGCTCAAACGGATCACATGTTAATCCAAAGAAATTTTTTTGCTTGTTGAAAGTTATTTCGATTTTTAGCAGGAAATTTATAGTAATCACTATAAGTTATTATATATATATATATATATATATATATATATATACAGGGAATTTTTCTTTTTAGTATACATAGCCTATGTATACTTTTAAAAGAAACGCGTCAAATTCGCCTATTGTGTAGGCAACCAACTATACAGACAACTCAAGCATGCTGTGTATACAGCAATCAAATTAATTCAATGCTAAAAAATAAAATTAATCTTTATTTAGTGTCAAACAATTGTTAGAAAATTTAAATCAGAGGGATGCGTAATAAATTTCCATAAAATAAAAACTGAAAGTAATCACGTTTTAACCGAAGAAATGAAATTAAATCTTTCAATCAAATTAATTCAATGTCAAAAAATAAAATTAGTCTTTATTTAGTATCTTCTTGCGTTTTTTATACAATCATGTACAGTAAAGAAGAAAAAGTGGAAATTCTAATGTGGTATCAGAATGGAAACAGCTTAAGAACTGTGAGAGACTTATTTTCACTAAAATATCCAGAAAGACCTATTCCTTGCATTCGAACCATACAAACAATTGTTAGAAAATTTAAATAGGAGGGATGCGTAATAAATTCCCATAAAATAAGAACTAAAACTAATCACGTTTTAACAGAAGAAATGAAATGAAATATTTTATGCTACGTTGAAGAAAACCCAATAGTATCACTACGAGAAGTAGGTTCACATTTTAATGTTTCTAAAACCTCGGTATTTAAAACACTAAAAGAATTTAAATATAAATCGTACAAATTTTCGAATCACCAACAACTATTCGACCAAGACAAAGAAAAACGAACAATCTTTTGTGAAACATTCTTTAAT
>JABXWE010012196.1:0-15150 GCA_014611495.1 Limonius californicus
TTTATTACGTACATAGTGAATTACACCGACATTCAATTAATGCGAACTGAAGTAATTATTGATGAAATTAGTTCCGACCTAGTTACATACGTTACTGAACAAAAATCACAAGAAAACAGATCAAGTAACTTACCTTCCGGTCAATAAAATAATAGCTCTCATAATAATAAAAATGTAAAGTCTAAACACCAGACCAATTAGTTTTATTAATGCCATAAACCAGAAGAGAAGCCATCAATGTACGAGCATTTGCAAAATCCCTCAAGCATTCATATTTCTTCCGCAAGTTAACTTTTATGGTTGTCTCTGACGATTATTTTCCTCCATACGTTCTTATTCTGGCATGTGCAGTCACGGTCCGTTACTAAATCACAAAAACGGCTCATTTTTTTATTGTGTCATGAATCATAATCACATTTATTGCAATAACTATCTATAACTGGTGAAGCAGTATCGAGGTATATTGCCGGCCCTGATTTATTGGCATATTTTTAACGGCTGCAAGCTTTTCCGCTTTTATCATGCCCCGCCTCCAAGTTCCCATTTTCCGCGCTGCCTGAATTTTTTATTTAATTTCTGTATTTACCGTAAAAATCAGAATCGTTCGCCTGAATTAAACATATAAATGTTAGCGGTTTGGGCATCGCGCTGCGGCCAACTTAATAAATGTTTCAGGCGCTAAGTCCTGCGTCTCAGCAGGGCTTAGTTTTTCTGATATTTTTGTTTGCTTTTCAAGAAAACGGTAAGCCAGATAATCAAATGTCAATATGTTATTTCAGCCCTCTTGTCGGCAAGTTCGAGTTTTTTGGTAAGCAAAATGTACAGAAATTGGGAATGTTTACCTGCCAGGACTAATTAGGCAAACGTGATGTTTGTACAGGAAAAAGGGCAGCAGTATGTTTAAATTTATTGAATTAATGAGATCAAAGGCCTGCAAATGTGTTGATATATGCACCCACAAGCGTCCATTTAAGGGATTTCGATGCTAAAATTCTAAAATTTCTGCTATCTAAAGTTATAAAGTTAATCTAGGATCCTCTGTAAAGGACAGGTAATTAAAGCAGAGCTCTTACTTCCGGTATTTTTAACTTTTTTTGGGAATATAATACTTAAAAACTTATACAAAGTAATACATTTGAAAGTGAGATACCTATACAGGGTTTTATGTTTATTTCGATTAAGCTGCTGATAATAACAGTACTGCAACGCTTTTGTTTCACCTTCTTGTTTCTTTCGTCTGTCAGTCAACATTCCATTCATTTTGAACATTGTAACGTATCAACATGGTTTATACAAGTGCCGAAAGATTCGAAACCGTCCGTTTTTATTTCACAAATAACGACTGTGCACAAGCTGCAGCGCGTACTTTTAATGAAAATCATCCCGATAAATTCATCCGCCATCAGTATGTTATAATGGATCACAACCAGTCTTTGAAAGAACTTTCCCAGGCATCGTGAGTTTCTATGGGTAGTACAAGGAAAATTTTAATAAAACACAAATTTCACCCATATAATATAAAATTAATTAAAAACGGCAATGACCAAAGCCTAAAGTTTTGCGAAATTATGTTTATAACACATTAAACAACGTGAAATTGTTGTACAATATCTGTTTCAGCGATGAGTGTACGTTTCTCTTCGAATGAAGAAGTAAACCGACATAACTGTAGATATTGATCAGACACGAATCCGTATTTGTTTAAGAAAACCCATATCCAATATTCACATTTAATGTTTTTGGCAGGTATTCTAGGAAACCACATCAATGATCCGTTCTTTGTTAACGGTAACTAGCACGGGAATATTCACCTTGAGTTACTAAAAATCACTGCTGATCCGCGCATAGCTACTGGAAAATGACGAAAATTTACTTGAAAATGAACAAGTTTTCTTCCAACACGAGAATTCTTGAACAATCGATTTTATGGACGTTAGGTTGTAAGACGTGGTGCCATCAAATGGCCGGCTAGATCACCCGACCCGTCTACAGGGGCCATACGAGGACAGTCCTTTAAGTTTTTACAAACGACCACTAGGTGACGCTATTCAGAAGTGTCATTACTATTTTCGTAAAATTTGACATTTGTTATTGTGTAAACAGTGGCAGCTTAAAAATTGACCAAGTAATTTGTTTCCAGTGAGGGTTTAAAAACATCAATTTTCTAATGGAAATTTCACGTGAAGGTTTCCGTTGGATGATTTTCTACAATTTTAGTAAAGAAAGGCCTAACTCAATAACAATGCATAGAATCGCTTCGTTCAACTTTTGGTAATGAAGAACCATCAGAAAAGACTCTTTACAATTGGTTTGCAGAATTTCGTCGTAGTCGTGCGTCCGTCAGTGTTGAATTTCGTGAAGGTTGTCCAAAATCGGTTTTTATACCAAAAAGATCGATGCTGTGCGCAACATTGATTGAAGAAGATCGGAATGTGGCTTACACTGAGATAGAGGCATCCTTAGGCATATCGAAACTGTAGTAGGTACATTCGATTTTGCATGAACATTTAGCTGTGAAGAAGATCTGTTCTCGATGGATTCCGCATAATTTCACCGAAGGTCAAAAAATTCGATCGAGGAACTGCAAAATCCGTATACAACATCGCAACAAGTTACGAAACTTGGATATACGTATTCGTATAAACCTGAAACTAAGCAACAATTCACTGTATGGGTGTTCCAAGATAAACTGAATTCAACAAAAGTTGTTCGTTTACGAAGCACTTCCAAGAAAATGATCGCTTGTTTCTTCGGTTGTACTGGACAGGTCGCAACCATTCCTTTAGTTAGAGGATCGAAGAACAGTTAACGCTGAATGGTATACAATAATTTGTTTGACAGAAGTCATCGACGAAATCAGGAAAACAACGGAAAGCGTCGCATCATTCTTCATCATAACAATGTCAGCTCTCATACAGCATGTCAAGCAATTGATTATTTGAAAGAGAATAACATCGAATTAAAATCTCATTGTCCGTATTCTCCTGATTTATCACCTAATGACTTCTTTGTGTTCCCGAATGTCAAACAAGAAATGCGTGCACACCTCAAGAAGCTGTTGAAGCCTTCAAAAACCATGTTTTGAGATACCAACTTCAGAGTGGAAGAAATGTTTCGAGAATTGGTTGGAACGCATGAAAAAATGTATAAATCTTAAAGGCGAACATTTTGAAAAGCAATAAAACAGTTTGTTCCAAAAGAAATTTGTCTTTCATAGTTTTTATAAAAACTTAAAAGGTTGCCCTCGTATTAAATCCAAAAGCTATGCAACACAGCCGGCTAATATTGATTGTATGGCTATTTTCAGGAGCTTATTCGAAATAAACATAATACAGAGTTTTGATATTTTTTATCGCTCAATTTCAGCTGTAAAAAAATTATGTAGTACTATGAACTCCTTATGAAATTACCTTTCCAACAAGTTGTCACACCAGATACGGTGCGATTTGTAATTTTAGAGGGGGTGGCTGTGGCGCCTAAGGGGTTGATGACACATTTCCAGATTTTACGTAAAAAGAAGTCCCACAATATGTAATAAATCGCTTATGGTACTAAATAAAAACAAAAACTTACATTAGTAAATGAAAATTCTCCAGTATTTTATTGATTATAGAATTTCTTACATAACGGTAAATCATAGATGCCACACTTATAGTTCGTTTGTTATATTTTAGTTGAAAAATATTGAACTTCTAAAAATAAATACAAAGATTTAAACGCACAGTTGTAAGAGGTAGAATGACTAACACAATCCAGACCAGTTAAAAAATGTTAACAGCAGGGCTGCGCATCCACCATTCTAAAATGTTTACACCGTGTGCCTGCATCCAGAGATGATCTCAAAAGGCTTTCTTGCTTTTGTATTACTGCCATAATATTTCTAGATTCTTGATAAAATATTTATTAAAGGCTCCACTTTTTGTTTCGTAGATGGAAGCCCGTTACGTCCCGAATGATAACCGGCACTCGAGAAAGTATACAAGATCCGATTTTAATTTTTACTAAAGAACGCTAAAACATGATGTAAACTCGACTTCTCGAAATGGTTGCGTATGCAGTTCCATTGTATGCAAACGTCTTTTAAGGTTAACGTTAGTTGAAAGGTTACTCTGTTCAGTCCTTTGGCTGTACAAAAACATAGGGGACTTCTGTTTAATGCGGGCTGTGAACCGCAGGAAAAATCTTACACTACGCCAGAGGAGATGCACTTGGCAGAAATACTTCGGTGGTTTGCCATTGCCTTCCGAGGAGAAACGGCCATGTAAATACCGATGTTCCTGAACCTACCATCTTCAGCGCAACCGTCCAACGGGCTAATCGCTGCGTCACGGCCGTTTCATGATATTATACGATAAATACAATACAAATAATTCTATAATATTAAAATACCTGTATTTAAGTGGAATTTCGCATTTAAACAGTATTTTTATTATATATACTACCGCAACTATTTTCCGAATACATTTCTTTCCACGAAACTTCGTTCCGAGCTACTTTCGACTCTTAACACGCCACCTGTAGAATATACTTTCTTGCAAATAATGGAATTGTTTTTTTCATACCGAAAGCATTATGTCTGACACATAGAGTAATCTACGTTTTTTTTGTGTTAGCTTAGTTTTACAAAAAGCACGTATTGTGAAGATGCCAATTTCAACATTGAACCGGCAGTATGCTGACTAACATAACCAAAGTTAATCTTGACTGTCCACAACGTGATCATTTCTTAACCTGGAAAGATGACCTACCTGGAGTAACTTAAAGGCGTCCTTTGTGCACCCGTAGTGGTTACCAAAACTACAGTATCCGTTATGTTTTACTTAAACTTAAGAAATAGTTATTCTAAATAGTTAACTTTATCGCAACCAAAAACGTTATAACTGCATATCTTTAAAGCGACCTATAATGGTTAGTTTTCGGTTACATGATCTATAACAGTGTTAAAAGTCAACAAGAAGATACTTGTATATCCCTAGTAAACGATTTCCATAGTAAATTGATAATAGTTGCACATACTTTTTGTGAATAACTACGTATATTGCAATTGGATTTAAAAATACTCGTCATTTTAGCTACTGCCCAAATATCTTATTGCCCTGTAATTAGTAAGAAAAGTATTTACAATTTAAATCTAAATGGCATGTTATTATTCTTTATTTCGTATTTTTCAATCACTTAGTTACACGAATCAGTAACAAAATAGTAACACAAACATAAATATTGTTCGTGAACCGATAATACAATAAATCAAATTATGTGTTTTGTTTATTTAAACATCGTCTAAACTGTAAAATACTTTTTGCCATTCTTCTGTCATCTTTCTTGGTTAACTTTTGGACAATCCTCGCGGTTACGATCCACAATAACGTACTAAGAAAAGAACAACATTCTTAGCTATCATAATGCTAATTAAGGAGATAATCGTTTCTTAAGTAAAAGGTGACCGTTAAATTCTTGTGGAATTTGTTCAAATAAATACACAACCCTAAAGACAAAACAATGGAAGTATACCAGAATCTTCTAGAATCCTTATAAATTAGTAATAGGTACTTACGTTGTCTCTCTTTCGAGTAGAACCGAATTTACTTTAAGCATTATGAAGAGGATAAATAAAATAAGGGATTAACAACTCTATTACGGTTATTCAGTATTGTGGGTTGAACAACAAAATTTAACCTGCTATATATTATAATAATTTATCTATTTTATAAATAAAATGACAATCAATATTACAACATGAATATGGAACGATCCATAACGTAAACTATTAAGGGATGGACTGTTGGAAGACATAATAAAGACGTTGTATCGCTATGCGTTTCTTGCTTAAGCCATTAACATTTGTAAAGCATGGGCAACGGTCATATTCTTACAAAAGTAACATCCATTTTCAGATACAGTTCTAAGTTTAGTGTGTGCGTCCTTTCCTATAACTATTAAGGTGTTTCTTTCGCACCATTAAATTTAATTGAATATTTTAATAAGACAAGAACGGCCAGTTGTAATTTATAGGTTAAGCTCTAGTTAGTTGGTGGTAACAACTTTAGAAATGCAACTAGAAGGATATGTTCTATGTTGGTGACATACCGTCATGATTCGTTTAGGCTGGATCAGTGCCCATCACATGTTCAAGGTACAAGGATTTATTATAATCCGAATAACCAATTGGTATGTCATACTTCCATTAATATAACTAATTTCACAATTTCAGTTACATTTACGTCGAATGACCCGTATCCCTTTTTATATTTAATGTAAGTCATGCATTTTTGCACTTAATAATCTTGAATTATTTTTTGATAACTTGATTTACCTTTTTGTAGCAAAATTTAATTTAAGTTATACATTTTCTTAAAATTTTATAAAACAAGCTATAATCATTTTTCTACATTATCTTTTACAAGTTAATTGGGGAACGAAAGATGCCTTAAAAACGCAGAGTAGATATAATGAAAATCCGACAAGAATTTTTATAACACAATATTAACAACTTTAGAAACTCGAAATGTTAATTTACCTTCCACAAACATAAGCGTAAATTAGTCAAATGCTAGAAGATGTAAGAATAAACTATGTATGTCTATCAATAGATAATTGTTGTTATCAAATGATTAGTTACTTTCCGTTGCAGTGCCGAAGATCATACCAGGTGCCACAGAAGTAGACATTTTATCCCCTGCGAAAGTATGAGTTCGGAAGTCCACAGGAAGACTTAAGAAGTCGCAGTAAAAGCACTGTTTGGATATTAAGATTAAGATTGATAGTTTCTGTGAGTACATAATTTATTGTATTTAATGTATGTCTAATAATAAATAGCAGTTGTTTGTAAAGCATTTTTATTTACTCATTTTGTACGAAATAAAATAATCATCTTCATAGGTGCCCAAAAAATAACTTTCAAGGTTAAGTTTTAGACATCTTTTATAGTTAACCAAAAGCTTACTTTCAAGGATAGCTTTTGGACATCTTCTATGGTTATCCTATTAGGAACCTTGAGCTCTATGGTTAACTAATTTGTGATATAGTTAACCTACAGGTTTACTTTTAGTTGACTAAAGGTGACCTTGTATTTTTGAGAGGTTAGCTTTTAGATATCTTTTGGGTAACTTTGGTTATGTGCGTGTGAATAGTAACAAAAAAATAGTATAATTTCTTAATTTTCTTTTGTTTTTCCCAGGGTTTTTCACTTGTGCCATGCAGTATTTGCTCTTGTCTTCACATTGTGAGTCTTGGTTCCCCGAAGAATCCCAGGACTCTCTAAATAGAAATCTTTCTGATCATACCGGGTTCCACGTGTGGTTCCCAGAAATGTCATTCTCTGCTGGCCGTTAGGCCTTCGCAGTAACATATCCAATAAAGGAGTGTCTCTTTTTCCTCTTCACAGACTGTACAAGTTGAATTGTCTGCTTGTTTAATCAAGGACAGATGTTTTTTCAGATAATTGTGTCCGGTAAGGATATCTGTCGGCTGTCTTATTTTCTTCCTTCCTAAATTTAGTTGTTTTGTTGTTTGTCTGGATAGACCTCTAATAAGAGTCTTTGGGTGCTCCAACTCAGGGTGGTCATCTCTACAATCACAGTTTGAATTTTTCTTGGCCAGTTTCTGGTTTGTTCTCGTGCGCTATTCCGTACGTTGGTTCTGGGCCAACGGATCGTGTCTGCTTCCAGCTTTTGCTAGTTTGTTCATCTCCATATTGTTCTTGGTATCCATTCCAAACATAGTTTGTTATTTTGTTTAAGTTCTACCACGTTCTTATGACACTCTAGAACTAGCCTAGATTTAAATACATTTGCTGACAGCGCTTTGAGCACTGTCTGCCTATCCGACATAATAGAGATTCTTGTGTTAGTATACCTAAACTGTACAGCCAAACTGAAACTGAATATTAAAATATAAATATGAATTTGAACGAAGTAAGGCAAGAAACAATTACCAAATTATTATTATTAGAATACTGCATTGTAGGTAATTAGCAGGCCATTGGCCTATACAAAGAAGAAGAAGAAGAAAAATATAAATATTCTTCAGGCAAAAATATGACTATTTTATCCAAATTACCTTCATACAAAAGTGTGTCGTTAAGGTGCAATTCAGTTTCGAGGTTTTTGAAAAAAAAAACATTTTGGTTATTACCACGAACTGCTTCAAGCAATTTGGATTATATTTGGAAAGTTATACTCTTATATGCACAGTTTACCTTGTTACGGACTTTTTTAACGAACTTTTTCGTCGACCCGCAACAGGAAAACGCAGAGGAATAGGGGTGGTTCACAACAGACGCTTAAGGGAAGGAAATTGAAAGTAGTTTTGTACAGAGTATGTTAAAATTAATGGGGGCCACCTTCCAAATCACAGCTGATTGCAGGTTTTCGTAGAAGGCCGAGAAACCAGCAGCTTACGGGAATCGAACTCACCTTTATTGCGCCTCCTCCTGTATACAAGGCTTACAAAGTTCATGCACAATACAATACATATAAATCAAAGATGTGGTGCATTTTAAGAGAAATTTAATTCTATTGCGTGAAACTACAAAAACAAATACACTTAATACGATAATAAATGTGGTTGGACACAAGGATAGTTGGAACGTCCAAACAAACAGCTCGCCCATACTGGCTTGCGATATTTACTTTATTAAACACACAGATCTGCGCAGCCAGTGACGCTCGAGTATATAGAAATTAATTACACTTTACGATTAATAACTAACAGCAATTGGCAACTGAACTGAAGGTTCCTTTGCGTTACATCAAGAAAAGGGTTCAGCACTTTAAACCAATAAAATGAATCTCGGAACAAGTTTTCACAGCAGCACAATTAACAATTTTTTACCTTAGTTTTCTTCAGGTAGGGAGTAGAGAAAGAGGCACAATTTGGGGTGTTCTTAGGTTCTTCTTTGGAACTTGAGGAAACGGGAAACTTCGAGTATTCTTTCATTGCGCAGCAGCGGCACATCCAGAGGGTCAGAGAAGGGGTTCGATATTAATCCGCCAAAGGCGATCAGAAAATTCGCAATGAATTGCCTTCCAAGGGTTAAATCCAGAGTGTTTCCTAAATTCGACACTTGTCGATGGCTCTGTTCACCCCACAGTGATAACAGCGATACGAAAATTCACGTAATGGACACCCATCGCAACCCAAGCCGCCCCTGCAATATTTGTTGTCAGCGCTGAGGTCTTGGCAAACAACCGGGTCGAAAGGAGATCTTAAGTCGACTCCCGAAAAAACAAACGAAAGTATCCAGCAGCTGGAATATTTCACCATATGACGTAATATGTTGCAAGAATTCTAGAACAATTAACACGTAGGGCTCCCTCAAAGGTAGGAAATTTACAGCAAACGTTAACGGTCAACGGGTAAACAAAATATTCATCGGCATTTCTCCATGATATAACAAAAAAAAAGGTCCATTAAACTGTATTCGGTAAATAATAAGATAGTAATCGGCTACGGAGCGGCCAATAAAATAAGACTTTAATCTGTAAGAAACGGCAAAATCAGACGAACGTAACAACCTGCTGTCATGGTATTTGTCATGCCAGTACTAGTGCCCGAGACATGAGTATTACACTACATATTAAAGCAACTTTTTTAAAGGTGTGGGTAATTACTTCAATAGAATGAGACGTTTATTCCTCACGCGTTATGTCTCTTACAAAATTCCCTTATCGGTTACAGTTTCGACATAAAAGAAAATAAAATCCAAATCCCTACCGTCCTTAAGAAGACGTGCTGAAGTACATATTATTATGGAAGGTGGTCATTTTGAGAAACTTTTATAACAGTGATATGTATTATCGAAATTTCTCCAAGCAGTTCTTTGTTTAAAAAAATGTTTCTTTTGTAAAACTTTGAATCTGAATAGCACCTTAGCGATACACTTTTGAATATAGATAACTTAGGTTAAATCGTCATATTGTTGCCTGAAGAATGTGTGGTTTCAGTTTGGCTACACAGTTTAGGTACACCCTGTATAGGCCCTCGTGATTTAAGCACAGTTGAGCCCTTGCCCGATCCAGCTTCAAACTTCAACTTCTAATGCGGTAGTTGGAGTTGTGGACATGGCTCCTTTGATACCCAGGCGGGCCAACCCTTGCAGCTTACTTAGTCTCCTTTTATTCCCTGTAATTTCAGTTATATGCTACCACACTAGTGATGCACAGGTGACTGTAGGAAAAATCAATCTTGTATACATGTAGCATACCATTTGTCGGTGATTTACTTCGTAGAAAATAGCTTATGCATAGAGTCTAAAATGTTAACACTTTAAAATCCGCAAACTGTTTCTGTCGCACTCTGTTTATAGAAAACACTAACTGAATATAATATATCTCTACTATTTAATATTCGTCACATAAGATAAACAAGAAATTTCGATTTAAGTTCAATTAATAAGTTTCTTTCTCCTAGGTAGTTTTAAAATGAATGAACTCTTCATTTTTCCAAAAATTATGTAAATACAATATTTAAATGGTTAAGACTAAATAAATCATTTATTGTAAATTTTCTACAACTGCCTTATTCATATTTATATATCTTATATTATTATTGTATGTATAAAATGATAGCAAAACTGCATAACTTTTATATAAATCTTCATCGTTTTTTTTTTTAAATTCATATTCCCTTTACTTCTTGCTGTTCACTGTCTGTCGCTCCAAATTTCAGTGTCACAAAATTTATGAAAATGTATTTGCAGATATAGTATATAATATTTGAAAAATCTATAAGTAATTTTACTTCTGATTATAATCGGTAATTAGATACGTCGATTTATTTAAACAATGTGGCAATTTTGAAACATACCAAAAAAGAAACCGATCCTTCAACCCTTCAGTTAACAACAGCCACACTAGTTTAATTATGAAATCAAAGCACCAGTGGGAATTGACGTGAGTTCTCCACAAATTATGCAAAATTTATCATATTGTAATATTAATGCATTTGGCTCTATGTAACAAAACAGTTAGTCAAGCAAGCACATGAGATTAATGTCGAAATCGATAATTAATTTTTAGATTTGATTTAATATTCGTTGAGGCATATGTAATGCACCAGATTTTTGATTTGTCAAGTATGTTGTTCATGATCAGATATAATTGACAATGGGATTGTACAAGCCTTGCAATATATTTTTAAATACTAAACCAAAGTATATTCAATTATTTCAATGGCGAAACAATCTTCCGTCGAATCGTTTTCGCTCGGGAAACGCCGCACTGTCCAATTCCTTCCACCACATTATTTAGTAAACATAATAAAGTTTTTCGGTAACTAAATTGCCATCTTCAG
Organism: Limonius californicus; assembly: GCA_014611495.1. Classification (NCBI taxonomy): domain Eukaryota; kingdom Metazoa; phylum Arthropoda; class Insecta; order Coleoptera; family Elateridae; genus Limonius; species Limonius californicus. The sequence continues at coordinate 11,293 of JABXWE010012196.1, forward strand.
TACGAATTAACAAACTAAGGTATTTACAATTATTCCATCTATAGGAAACCTATGAAGGTATGCTTTTCTGCAAAACTACAATGGAAGTCTGATAACTTGAACTGTTGACTGGATCTTCAGAAGTTGGTTTAAGTCGAGGTATTTTATTGTAATTTTATGTAATTTCAAACACGGGTTAACAACAAATTCAGGATTACCTCAAAATGAAATTAGAAATAAACACAACTAGCTGGTTGACAAAATACCAGTGATACAAACCTAAACCATGTAATAGCAAAATACCATTAAAATGTTTGTCAATATGCAAGCGGACGTGTTAAATTTAACTTTAAAACTGACACACGGATTGCACAGGAAACTGTAAAACCTATAACATTTTCAGGAAAATTTAGCAGTAAATTTCCTATTTACACGTAAATTTTGCATTAAATTTATCGCCGTAATATAGTCGGGTGCCATCTTGTTTGACGGGTGCGAAGTCCGCAGTCATGTAAAATAGCCGGTTGAACTAAGATGAGCGGCCACGTGCTCAAGAAACCAGTGACCAAAGCAAGTGTCGAATTAAATGTAGCTACTAAAGTACAATAATTAAACTCTTGGCAGTTAACTAAAAATCAACATTTATTTACCAATATTTTACATGTTTAATCTCAATATTCTTAATGTAAATCAAAGACAAGACAGCTTGAAGATTGTTATTGCATCTAATTTGCGCGATAATCTCAATTTTAATTTTAAATATTTGAATTTAAATAAGAGTTATTCAAATATTAACATAATTATATTTCTACTGAAATACTAATAACTAAAAATGCAGAGTTAATTATGTATTTGAAACAATTTGAACACGAAGATGAATCAAGTACAAAGTTTAAAATAGGTTAAACACAAATTGAAGTGACTCACGCACAAACTAAATATTTCTTTATCAATGAAATAGTAAAATATTATTACTTTTAATTAACATGGACCACTTGATTTTAATAAAACAGTTTCATCGCTGTTGTCTTCATATTCCTTGTGTTCACTGTCCGATGAATCATCACCCAAATTAATTATTAAAGGTTTCATCTCGTCAACTATAATTTCACAATGCCACTGTAAGTGCTATCTCTTTTCTTTCCGCAGTGCATTTCATAAACTTTAGAGCGTCAATCTGCAAGCCTTGCGCTCGTTCTAATAGCCTATACGAACTAAGGAGCTAGAAAGAGAGCAATATAACTATACAAGTGTTGTGGTGGTTGGTACTGCGACGGGCCGCCCGTCAAATAAGACGACACCCGACTATATACAGGTTTTAAACGCAGCCCTAATAGTTTCCGTAACAGAGATAAAAATATGTTATCTCGAATAACCTTAAAAAAAGTTGTTATGTTTAAATGTAGCTTAAAATCTGCCCCTATAAAAACAATCCTTACAGTCCTACGTTCTTTAGTTCCTAATTTTTCTAAATTACTTCATACCATTATTTGCTTATCTCTTTGATAAAATTAAATTATTTAGAGCACTGGGCTCCAGTATTGAAGGTCGAAATTTAAAATCCCCGACTCGATGCCTGGCGAGCGGCCTACCCAGTCTCTGTAAATAACCGGGTACCTGCGCTCAAATGAACAAGGGGTAATAATGCGGTTGTCTAATGACGTGGCCGTGATGCCCACCGCTTCACCATGTATCGTGAATTGAGTATGTGACAACCAAATGTGAGAGCAAGGATCGGGAGCTCTGACCTTCCGCGTTGCAGGCCAAAGTCCTTCATGGGGTGTAGAGCTTCACCATTGTTATTCTCTTAAATACATGAAAAACTTTAAAATTACTAACTAAATTAGCACCGATATAGTTTACTAATTATTCACAGTTACTGAAGTTTTGAATTATATTAAATAGCATGCGACATGTATACCTTCATCAGTTTCATATTTAATATAAAACTGACAGATGTATTTAGTGCCGAAGGCAAATGTTAATATTTGCGATTAAAATGTATGCCCAAACATCACATCACATCTACCGTTTAAAAAGTTTTTGCCGGATTTATTTTTATGAAGTTCCAACACGTGTTTTTTTTTATCGTTTATCAACAGTTATTTTCCAGAGTTTAATGTAGTTAGTAAATATGGTCATCATATCTATTTTCGTATTTATTCTAATTTTTTATATTCACTGAATCTGAACCCGTAGTAAATAAACCAGTACAACACACAGTTAATTAGCTGTAATTTTTTAATATTGATAATATCTAACGACCTTTTACAATCTCTATTTATGAAATTGCGTTTAATTTGATTACCAATATGAGCAGAGAGGGAATTCGTTAATGTTATACAGTTGTGGTTTCTAACGAGCTTGTTGCTACCGAGGAAGCTGGCTCAGCGTTTACCTTTCATTCGGGAGGTCTAGGGTTTGAACCCATGGGCCGTCTGTCACGACTCAGGCTTTTCGTGGGTCATACAGGTAAACGCTGGGACAGTTATATATACCAATTTCCATTATCCAATTTTCCTGGTCTTTCCCATGCTTACATTCCCGTTTTTGGCTGAAGAGAGGCGTTGGGTTCCGGAGCGGAACCCGACTGGCCCTTATAGCGACCCGCCCCCTTGTAGGTAATGAACCTACGTTTTTCCTTCTTTACGTGCTTGTACTCGTAACATGGTAATTCTTGTAATAGAAGGTTACTGAGCGAGATCTTACCTCAAGATCAATAGTGTATGTCCCCGAATGCATATTCCAGGATAGTTTTGGCATAAGAAAATTCTTTGTCATTCGTTGTCATACTGTGTAATTTTTAATCATTTATACATAAACATAAATAATATGTTGTGCGTTGGACATATTTCAGATAATAGAAGTTACTGCAAGTTGACAGTTAGCATTCGTTGTTACATGCTGATGTTGTAATGCTAAAAATTATAAAATAAGTAAACGGTTCAATTTCAAAATAAGACACAAAAATCGTTTAAAGTAAGAAAAATAACAAAAGTCTGTATATTAATCCAATGTTTTAAAATTCAATACTTTTACTTAACATCAGTACCAAATAATTTGGTTATATATTTTTTAATACTTGGGTAAATAATTTGTCTCACTATCACCTTGGAAAATTTTAATTACACTGTCAAAAATTTGACAATAATAGAAAGTAAAACATTCAGGTGACTTAAGAAGCGGGGCAGTTGAACACAAACAGGCTATATCTAAGGATAAAAAAGACGATTTACCGCGGCAGGTCACATTCCGTGCCTATAATGGAAATAAGAAAATCAAATAGTTATAATAAAGAAAACGTGTTTATTTATATTAACACTAGTTTTAAGGTAAGGTCTATCTACAGCGTTCAGTCGAAGCGATTAAACGTAGCGATTAATCGCGCAAATTGCTCATATTCATTATGCATGTGTTTGGTCTAATCTACGCGACAAGTTGCAACAAGTCGCAGCAAGACGACGCGTCTAGAAATCAAATTGCTTTGAAGGCAACCTAGTCGCGCGCGTTTAGTTAGTCGCAAGCGAATCTTGCATACTTCTTCTGTTCATTCTGTTTTTGTTTCTTGAACTGTCCATTATTTCCCTGCTTGTGAATATGGCAAGTAATAAAGGAAAGAGGTTAAGATTTTCAAAAGAAGAAGATGAAATAGTAATCAGCGAAGTTTCTAAACACCCTGCACTGTACGACGCCAAGCATAAGTTATATAAAGATCAAAATGTGAGGGACAGTACATGGATAGAAATTTCAATCGAAGTAGGGAAAAGCGGTGAGTACCTGCTTATGTATAAAATAATGGAAATCAAACTAATAAAATGCATATGCTAACCGTACCGACATTTTTTATTTAAGTTGAGGACTGTAAAAAACGGTGGAAGA
>JABXWE010012197.1:0-33891 GCA_014611495.1 Limonius californicus
GATGGTTCATCAATTATTGTGTTTTTAGAAACGCCACTTATTGACATTAATATATTATGCCAAGTTACAGGTGCACATCTTCTTGTTTATAAAAGTTATACATTTAATATGACTGAGATGATGGTAATATTGTTGAAATGGAAAAATTCGAGACAAAGACTGCGATAAAATACCTTCTTAAGAAGAGTTCACCCCAGGAAATTTTTAATGACGTGTCCGAAGTGTTGGGTGATTCTACCCCATCATATCAAGTAATTAAGAATTGGTGCCAGGATTCCAAATTAGGAAGAAAGTCGTGTCAACATGCACCAAGTGCTGGACCAACCACAACTGTTGTTACTCAAGAAAATATTGAGTTGGTCCATGATATGGTACTGAGTGACCGAAGAATTACGGTCAAATATATTGTTGAGACATGTAGCTTTTCCGTTGGAAGCGTTGAGAAAATTTTGCACTAGGAAATGGGTCCGAAAAAAATCTGTATACTGAATTCCGAAAATATTGTAATCTGATGAAAAGCGGGCCGGGTTTCTCACTGCTCCGAGCAATTTGGGATTAATGGACACGGATTTGGATGGACTTTGATTTGTAAATGTAGATAAAATTTGGGTTAATCACTTTGATCCAGAATCAAACCGGCAAAGTATAAACTGGCGGAATGGTTGTTCCCCGCCCCCACGAAAGATCCGTGTGACTTCATCGTTCGGAAAGATTCCACATAACCTAAGTTACCCAAAAGATATAAAAAGTTAACCTCTTAAAAATACAAGGTCATCAGAGTCAACCAAAAGTTAACCTGTAGGTTAACTATATCACAAATTAGTTAACCATAGAGCAACCTTATTGCATTCTCAAGCTCGCTAAAAGGTTAACTATAAAAGATGTCCAGAAGTTAACCTTCAAAGTCAGCTTTTGGTTAACCATAATAGATGTCCAAAAACTAATCTTGAAAGTCATATTTTTATGCACCTTCTTGATATTATCAAAAGTTGATCGTAACGGATACTGTAATTTGGGTAACCACTACTGATGTACAGAGGATGCCGTTAAGTTGCCCCAGGCAGGTCATCTTTCCAGGTTACGAAATGATCACGTTGTTGACAGTCCAGAATAACTTTGGTTATGTGGGATAATAGTAGCAGTGTTTTGGGATTCGGAGAAAGTTCTGCTTGATGTTTATTTACCACGTGGTCACACAATAACGGGAGACTATTACGGAAAACTCATACCAAAAGCTCGTCAGGCTGTAAAGCAAAAAAGGCGCGGATAATTGAAACGCGGCGTTCTCTTCCACTAAGTCAAATCTTTCGCTCACAAGAGCTGTGTTTCTATGGCTGCTATCCACAATGCTGGATTTGAAATTTTAGAACAACCCCATATTGGCCAGATCTGGTCCCAAGTGGTTGTCCCGCGTTCCCCAAATTAAAAGAACATCTTCAGGGAACTCATTCTTCGGACGATGAAGAGGTGATGGCTGCTGTAAATGTAAATGGTTTACAGTGCAGGTAAAAGAGTATTTTTCTAAAAGCACTCAAGCTCTGCATCAGCGTTATAGAAAGAGTGTTAACCTCTTAGGGGATTATATTGAGAAATAAAGTTTTTCAAACGTTAAAGTCATTTGCTTTTCTATCAGGGATAATAAAATGAAGAACCATCCCGTAGTTATTAATGAATACATGTAGATCTACATTTAGACTTGTACGTACAATTTCACGAATTTAGTTTGCAGTTGCATTTGCTTTCTTGCATAGTGTACTCGTATCACTAAACTGAAGAAACAGCAAACCGAAGCAGAAGTTATTTAAGTATATGTGAAAACTTGAAACTCTTAGATGAAATCAACAGAGGTGGGGAAAAAAGGACACAGCTGAGCATTTTGGTGTACCCCAGAACACGTTATCCACAATACAAAGAAAATCGTGACTTTATTATTAGACAAAGCATCGACCTAGATTCAAACAAAAAACGATTTAAATCCTGTGTTTACGAGGATATTGATGAAGCAGTTTGAAAGTGGTTTAAATTATCACTGCGTCCAAATTTGTCCATTTCCGGTTTTCCAATAAAAGAAAAGGCTTTGGAATAAAGTTAAATCAGTCTAGTAATAATGTAATTTTTAATGAAAGTGCATATGTAAGTGACAGAGAATGGGAAAGGAAAATGGAAGGAAAACAATGACATTGTACTGTAATTGATGAAAATGTTATAGTGTCCCAGTATGCTGATGGCCAGGATATTACTGACAGCGTAAAAGTTATGGAGAAGAAACTGAAGAAATAGAACTTCAAAAAAAGAAGACACTAGTGTGGTTTCCATTTCTGCAGAAGATGACGGTTAAACTGCATTATCCACGATTCAGCCAGAATTTCAGTATCAGCAAAATGTACCGGAAGTAGTGTTTTCTAGTTTAAATACGTGTAAAAGATTTTTCAAACTACCTCACAACAAAAATTACAGAGTTTTTTAACTAATAATGCACGTATGTCTCTACCTACTTATAAATAAGCATTTCTAAATTACTAAATGATGAAGTTTTCGGCAGCCCATTCATGAAAATTATGATAATTATTGATACCATCTCATGTGAAAGAAGCTTCTTCGGCACAAAAAATATGCGGTAGGTACGTTTTGATTAATTTGTACCCAATTACAAAATCTTAAACGAGCTTCAAAATCATTACCTAGATCTTGAACTGTTTGATGATGATATGGATGTAAGCGAGCACTTCTTATTATTCTCCAAACCTGGTTTCTACATATTCAAGTACGTAATGTAATTCTTCGTACACTTAAAGACGGATCTTCTTGTAATAAATCAAGAACTTGTTCATCATCGATTATGGGTCTACGGACACAACTCCTTGGCCGACTGCATGTCTTGGATTGAAAGTGCCATGTTCCCTCAGCTGACGATGTGAATTAAAGAAAACTACACGCGTAGGCAGTCTTCTATTGGGATATCTTCTACGATAATCTTGTTGTGCTGCTAAAGCTTTTCCATCACACAGACCGTAAACATAATGAATATCTGCATATTCATCATTTGAAAATAACATTAGCATTGTGAATCACTTGTGAATTACGATGGGAATAAGGATACAAAGAACAAGCCAATAACGTCATTGTCACTGTATTAAACTAACAAGTTACAAACAATAATTTGTTAAAAAAGATGTTCAAATGTTACCAAACAGAAGACGCGATCAACTAGATCAGTATTTCAGAAATCCATTGGACTAAAATTTTAGCCAAGTAAATTATGAAATAAATAATAACTCGTTAACGGTTACGTTTAGGACATATGTTTGTATGGACTTTTCGACTCTAAATAAGTCCTGGAATTCATATATGAAATATTGGCGGTACATTTTGGGACATACTGTATAACTGTATAATGTTTCATGTTTGCGTAACATAAGCTAACAGCTAACAACGTATAAATCACGATCACGAGCCTTCCCCATTTCTTTCCAATGATATCTATCATTGGCCGCTCTTATCCAGATATCAGTACAAGTATAAAATGTAAATATATCAGAAAAAACCTATTAATAAACTTAATACTCGTGTAATATAAAAAGTGTATTTCTTCACAGCTCCTTTCCCAGCTTTGTTGCAATAAGAGCACAATACATGAAACGTAGAGGAAATATCATTTCCATTCGCCACTAAATAGATATATTGAACATTAAAGAACTCAAGTCAAGGTTGCTCTAGCGCCACCACTGCCTCCACACATCTGCCAAAAACAAGAAATTTTTTAAGCTTGAGCAACGTTCCAGCAAAGTCACGCTTGTCAGATTCATAGTTATCAGAAGAGAGAAAATTAGCGATGCAACTGACAACCTAGACAACATGCAGTTGCTCAATTTCCTTTTTTGCAATTAATCTTGTCTTGTTCAACATTCAGCCCCTATTAAATTATAAAAACACCGAAGGCGTGGCAGTAGTTACAAAAAACCTACTCTTCGATCCTATTTAGGTAAGTGGTCTCGCGAACTACTTTCGTAGGCGTGAGTTATGAAACGTCAATAATAAGACCGTTTCTTTGTAACGAAACTCTTTTTTTCTGTACAGATGATGGCTTAGCAAGGCCACAAGCCTACTCGCTTATTGAATGATGATCATTTAAATTTCCGTAAACACAAAGAAGAATTAAGTAGAATAATAATTTCTAGGTCTATGAAACAAACTGCGTTCTCGAATGGTGATTTAGCAGTCGAAACAAGAACTTGGGGAATTAGTTATATGAATATTACGAAATCAGCAAATGGAACACGATTTCTATGATTTTTGCGTAGGTGTCTTTGTGGTCAAGTGCCGTTACCCATAGTAATAAAGGTATTTGTGCCATATCAAGTCCTATTTCACCTAAGGCTTGTTGTTAATGAGTCAAATTTGTTTACCCGATAACAAGAAGCATACTAAGTATTATGTGACGTAGAAAGCACTATATTTACTTATAAGGAGGCAGCGAGTAACGCCTACGAGATTTAGATGTGATTAAGAACGAATACGTTTATTTAATCTTAATATCTGTTAAACGCTTTTAACAACCATTTAGAATTAATTACAACCAAGTAAGAAAAGAGAAATACTGAAAGCATCTCCAAATTCGCCATGTAGCATTTAATTGTAGTGATTGTAGTAATGAAGCAACTGAATATTATTTTGAGAGCACATTGTCATTTATTTTTAGGTTGTACACTTAGGTATACATAAATAAAACCATGGAGCGAATTTTTTTTAATTTCAGTTTTTCTTTCCCTTTTAATTTATAAAAGTATTATGGAATCTGAAACAATTCGAGAAGATACCCAAAAACAGATACTACTTTCTATATTTATTTGGAAATAAAAACTGTCGTATAGAAGAGCTTGATCTGTATGATAATGTACAGGCAACGTTGAAACTTAAAATTAAAAACAACTACTTAATCAGCAAATTAATAAAAGCTCATGGAATGTAGAAACGGGTAGTTCAGCAATTATCTGGGCAATAAGGATACATTGTAGAAGGTCCAATATGGCAAAACCAGAAGTCTTCCAAAATCCCTTGGCTAAAAGTCTCACACCCGCTTCATAATCTATGGACTGATTCATGATAAGGTTGTTCAAGTATGTCTTCCTATTAGATCTTTTCTATCTCGTAAGATGGTGGGTAGACGGAATAACAAATGAAGATGTACTGAACATGTGTATAATAATTATACTACAGGAGAAACTCCAAGATAAACGAAGTGTGGGAAGAAGAAGAATCTGCTGGCTAAAGAATTTACGAGAATGGTTCCACTGCACTACAAAATATCTGTATAAAGCAGCCGCCGACAAAATAAAGTCGCTATGATGCTAGCCAACCCCCAACGAGCAGACCAATATTAAAGAAGAAGAAGATGGCGGAAGAAATTAAATGCCGCAATCATAGAAAAGTCCTCGACTTCAGTTTAATATCTGAAAAGATTCTTAAAGATATACATAGAAAAACAATTACAATTGTGATTACGTCAACATTACGCCTGTAATACTTACCCAACGAAGTACAATTTATATAAACTATAGCTGTAGTATAGCCAGGACTGATTAGTTGTTATGGATCGCAGCTACAGCGAGAAAGCACCCGAGTTTAAACTCTGAACTCAGATGGTTGAAATACATTCTACCCAATTATTAAAACTTAAGCATGTAACTTCTTTCGAATGACGGACAAGACAATACAGCTGCCGAAATTACAATACGATTGTCGAAGTTACTATGTGGTGTTCTCCACATAACTCTGTCTAGCCAGATGCAAAACTGTGGAATAGAAAGCACCCTATCTACGAAGTGTGTCAAAAAAGTATTGAGACTGATGCTATAATTTTTTTAGTAATAACTGAACTGCAAACCAACATTATCTCCTTCAAATTAGTTTCCTTGGGAAGCCAAACAGCGCCGGAGACGTTGTTTCCGCTCCCTGTAGCAATACAGACAGTCTTCACCAGAAACTGCCTTTTGCTGATTCGTCACGACTTTTTGGATATTGTCTACACTTCCAAAATAACGATCCTCAGATGGAATCTGACTTGTGGAAAAGAACAAAGTCATATAGACTCAAGAATGTCAAGACGCGTATTCGTTCGGTTTTGATTTTGTTCGTTGGTATGATTTTTTCGGAACCAGCCTTGCACAAATTTTCCGCAAACCCAATTCCTCGGTAAAAATGATAAAATTGAATTCACTAGCGATTATTCTGGCTGTCAAACGTCGATCAGATCTCACGAGGGCTCCCACTTTGGTCATCTTTTCATTAGATTTTGAAATGGGAGGTCTTCCAGAACGAGGCTCGTCTTCCACACCCTTTATGCCGTCCCTATAGAGCATGCTCTCCGTAAGCCCGGTTTAATTTTTCGCAAGTTTCTGTTACATTTTCTTTAAGTTTGGAGCAAAATTTGATAACGTAATGCTGTTCGAAATTTTGTTCTACCATTTCTATAACGTGTCAACCCTACCTACACTTATACCAGTTGCTGTCGTGTGAAACGTGTTAGTGCTATTGGGTTGAGACTAGAGCTGGCAACCGGATTCGGATTTTCGGATATCCGGATTTTTTTATGCGAAGATCCGGATTTTGTGAAAGCTAAAAATCCGGTATTCGGATTTATCCGGATTTCGGATTTTTGGTTTAGATCCGGATTTCGGATTTCTCACACAGATTCGGATTTCTCACGGAGATCCGGATTTCGGATTTCTCACGGAAATCTGGATTTCGGATTTCTCGCGGAGATCCGGATTTCGGATTTCTTACAGAGATCCGGATTTCGGATTTCTTACAGAGATCCGGATTTCGGATTTTTTTTAAATCAATTTGGAATTAGGATTTCCTATGTCGATTCGGATTTCGGATTGTCTATACGAATTCAGATTTCGAATATTGTTTCTATGCAGATATCGGATTTTAGAATATCCGAAGAATATTTTATTTCCTACTTTTTAAGGAATGCAACATCTTAACTCCGCGAATTCGTATTTTAAAATTCGTGTCTTTAAAATGCAGTTTTAGAATACTCAGATAGTCAGATTATATGATGGTATGAATTTGAATTTTGCATGTCGATTAGAGCTATTACTTTTTAAAAATTAAATTTTATTTTAATTTTTAAAGTTAAGTTTTTATTTAAATACGGTTTGCTGGTTACCAAAAAGAGCTTGATTTAGCTACTTAAATTGTGTATCATCCAATTTAGTCTTATAACGTTATTCTACTAAAAAGACTACACTCACCAATTTTAATTTGTGGCGATAAGTGCATATACTTTAACTGCTAGTGCTGTCGAACGATTCCGAGTCTAGAATCGGAATCGCTTCTTTAGCTTTAAGAATCGGTTCTGCAGCGTCATTAAAACCGATTCTCGAGTCTAGAATCGAAATCCGATTCTAGAATCGAGAATCGAAATCCGATTCTAGAATCAAGAATCGAAATCCGACTCTAGAATGGAGAATTAAATTCCGATTCTAAAATCGAAGATTTATTTTCGATTCTAAGAATTGAAGATTCGTTTTCGGGTTGAAGGATCGCACAAACAAAGACAAAATATTTCGGAGTACTGATAATAATCTTCCGCATCCTTCTTACTTTCCTATTTAAATAGGAGTTTTAAATGCACAGTTCCTCATGTGCGCAAACCTTTTCTACTTATTGTAACCACCTGTTAATACCGTTTTGCTGTTTAACTATGTTTTATTAACACGGTAAGCGGTTTAATGCCCGATTGCTCAATAGTAAATTTTAATACGCATAAAAAACAATAAAAACAAATATTATTGTAAGAACTCCCTTAAGCTATAATAGCTCTTTGAGCATAAAAACGTTTTTTAAAACTGATTCACATTATTAATTTCTTTGAAGCATATTGGCAATTTATTTATAATTAATGTACAGGTATGACCAGGTGATTTTATATCATTTGAAGTTTTGAACACGCTTAAGTGTATGCTATTACAGTTTGTAGTAGGGTAACGGTAAATATTTCCATTTAAGACAAATTTATCTTTATATTTTGTAATACCCAATAGCCTCGACCGAAAAGTGGAGGATATCGAGAGGAAGCGCTGTTGGGTGCCAACCTCATCAAGACTATATTGTAATCATAAGATTAGCTCATAGAATCGGTTGAAATTCTGATTGCTGATGTACATTAGCTAAATAAAAAAAAAAATATTTTGTAAAAATAGTGCCGCTTTATAAATAAGCAATGAAGCAACTGTTAAAATTTGTTTGTCTTTAAAAAGCTCTCGAAGTGAATCTTGGGATTTCATATTAAATATTGATCTTAAGATTTTTTTGTAAAATAAATACCCTGTGAATATTCAGCGCGCTATCACATATCAATATGTTGTATGTTACGACAGATTGCACTAATGCATATTAAACATTCACAAAAGACGTTCCTGCGAATGTTCCGCCTTTAAATAGCGTATTGCAAAACGTGCTGCTTAATCTATTGCATGTATGATCTACATGAAGTGACCAGTTTAACTTGTCATCTACATTTATTCCTAAAAATTTACACGATAAGCCAGTGTTTAAAACTACATTAGTACATCGGAAGTTTAAATCAGGCAGTGCCCTTTGATTATGAAAATGTATAGAAGACGTTTGATTAACATTCACCATTAAATCATTTTTTCCGCACCAATCAGTGAAGGCATTGACTGCCTTTGTAATTTATTTTCATCTTGAATCTTGTAGTTCCTTCGCCGCTTTTGCAGATACCGCTAATCAGATAGGTATCGTCTGCATATAGTACGAGCCAATCTGTTTCGACATTGTTGTCTAAGTCGTTCACAGAAAGAATATAAATAAGAGGACCCAGAACTGACCCCTGGGGGATTCCCAAGTCCACCACGAATTTATCTGAATACTTATTAGCTACTTTAATAATCGTATCTCTACCATGTAAGTACGACATTATAAGGTCATTCACAACACCCCGAACTCCCATGTGATCAAGTTTATTCCAAAGAAACGCGTGATTAATTAAGTTTCAATAAAAGTGATCAATTATCTAAAAATTAAATATTAAATTAAAACAAATGGCAGGACATCTTGTATGTTGGTACTTTTTTAAATAAATGTATGAAAATTACTGCCGTAAGGAAGTTCGTTTTGTTAACCTAACGAAAATACTGTCGAAGTAATTATATAACAAAAAACAAGTAACCGAACTTAACTGTCCTTTTAGTAGCTATACAGAAACATGTCTAAATTTACAATCACAAGGCCGACGCTAGGGTACAATAAGTAGGCACCATAGCGTTTGATCAGGGGCCTTCTTGGAAATCTTAAATGCTTTACAGAAATATACAAATGAATGACCACTATCCCAGCTTCAAAATACCTTTTTGTCGATTGGGTGAGACAGGTAAAGGTAGACCGCAATTTTACAAAGGGTTTCTTAAGAAACTACATTAACATTTAAAATTTTTAGAAAGAATTTTGTCTAACCCAGCTTGCTTACATGCTTATTGTTTATTTGAATTTTAATATTGAGTTATGTTTTATTTGTTAGGTCATTGGGTGTAATACTGTTTCTGTTTATAAGTATTTTTTTTTGTTTATTTTATGGTTATAATTAGTATTTTATAATAATTGAAAGAATAAAACTTATAACTAATAAGTTCTCTTATAAATTTTTAATGTTTTATGTGTACTTTTATTAATATTTCCGTCGTACCCATCACTATTTAGTGGAAGGGGGGTAATAGCCTCGTTTGCCAGGAGCGCGCTGGCTTTGTACACCCATTTTTTCTGTCTTGAAATTATACGTTTTATAGATTTTGTGCCGACGCGACTTTAAATAACGAATACATCCAGATAATATATTTATAACAGATTTATCGATAATTTTGAATAATTAAGTTTAAAATTAGGAACTTAGACATAGGCAGCGATTTTACTGGAATACGCATATACGTACCTACAATTTTTATATGAATTAACTGCATATTCATACAAATTCTACATGCCAGATTAATGCAGACTGTATTTACGTAAATTTACTTAAATGTTTAATTTAATTTAATAAATACACGCACGCAGTTAAATTCAGAAAACGGATTTTTGCTTAAATCCGAATATCGGATTAAAAAAAAATCCGGATAGCGGATTATTTAGGGTAAATCCGGATATCGAATTTTTCAGATATATCCGGATATCGGATTCTTCGGATAAATCCGGATAGCGGATTTTCTGGATGAATCCGGATAGTGAACTTATCGGATACGGATTTGCAAGACGGATTTTATCCGGATAGTAAAAATCCGGCGGATTCCGGATTATTCGGATACCGGATAATTTAAGATCCGAAATCCGGATTTTAAAATGTAACGGATTTGACAGCACTAGTTGAGACTTGCACTCAATATCAAGTAGGAATGAACGTTTCGGTTGTTTACAGAGTCGTGGATACAGTATTGTCAGTTTTCGATGCAGCAGCTTAGTCTTATTAGTTGCTAGACATACCTCGTACACTGTAAATTGTATATCTTCGTGATACGTTAGTGTCACGTATTCACCCTTATAAATGATTCCACTACCTGTGAAGTGATACCACAGCCCTACTAGTATCTATTACTTTAAAAATCCATCCATATGATAGCTAGCCACTATCTGTAGCGGAGTACTATGAATATACAAGATATACAAGTATCACCACAAAACAAAAAAAAATAAAGAACTTGTCGATGCATCTACATTTAAAACTGCATGGAAGTCTAGCATCTTAAAATGAAACTGGAACCGATATTTTGGTTTATAAACAAAAAAAACCTCCCTTTCGATACAAATATAGCTGTTAGTCTGATAAAATCTTAACTGAACTTGTGTAGCAACAACATACAACGACTGCAATCAGAAACGGACATTTAATCAATATGTCACTCTTGTGTCAAAAACGGTTTTAAGAACATTGTCATCAGCTTAGTGAAATGATCATCATCTTTTCTTTACAACCTCAACTGATAGAATTGTGATTATCAAACAAGAATTCTGATAATATCCAAAACAACAAAATTATAATATTAAGACATTAAACAAAGTACTTATTTACTTTTTCTAGGTGGTCAGGTAGACGGCCATTGCTGCACCCCTGTAAATAATCAAAATTATAATTGCTCAAACTATCTGTTGAAAGTAGCCTTTCGAAAGTGAGAATTACAAAATGTACATGGGCAGGCGACGATTTATAGACGCAGTGTATAGTAACTAAAATGATCCAATAAACAGAGATCAGTAGAAACATTTTTTGAAATTTAAAATATATATGCCGCGCAGAGATGATAAACTGAAACACATACAGAACAAAGACTAAAATATATTACCCGCCATTGCATAACATGTTCCTACTAAAATACTAACGGAAACACTAATTGATACAAAAAACAAGGTTAATTTAAATGTATTGCATTTTAATTTAGAAATTAAATACTGACAGATAAATACAACAACAGGAAAACTGTTATTACCCATTCGTCGCTTTTAGTTTTAACAAATATAATAGTAATAATGACGATATAAATTTCAGTTTAAACAATAACAACGTTGTTTTCGGGTATCAGAATACTGTAAAACAATTTATCTTTTATTAAGTTTATAAGTAGGTGGCTACTTAGTTCCATTCTGTTATAAAATCCTACATTTGCAATGGACTTTTATTAGTATACTGTAAAACGGGGTGATTGGAAACTATAGAAATAACCTGCTAAATTGCGTAGAGATTTACATGTATGCTTGAGTACTTCTACTTGGATAGACTTCCTTGATATCCTTAACCATAAAAAATGTCCCAAAGCTAACCTTAAAAGACTTTTTTGGGAACTTTTATTACATACTCACAAGTTATCTTTGAAATTCGACTTTTGGGCATCTCCCCAACATACCCAAAAGTTATGCTCTGTGGTTAACCGTTACACCATCCCAAAAAGTACCAATTTTAACCTTAATATCCACGACAGTGTCCGTTTCTACGGACTTCCGGACCCATACTTTCGTAGGGGATAAAATGTTTGATTCTTTGGCACTTCAACTGAAAGTAAATAATAATTTGTTAACAAAAATGATCTGTTGACAAATATGTAGTTTATTCTTACATCTTCTAACATTAAACTAATTTGCGCGTATGTTTATGGCAAGTAAATGAATCATTTCGGGTTTTTAAACGTGCTAATGTTATGTAATAAATATGCTTGTCAGACTTTCATCTAGACTGCGTGTTTAAAGTCATCTTCTGCTCCTCAAATAACTTGTAAAAGAGAATGTAAAAAAATATCTATACCTAAAATATTAACCAAGAAATGCAATTAGGGTTACATTGGGACTAATCGACCCAAATTAACGAGGGAATGTCTATGCCTCCTGAAATCCTTGTGTGAGAAGATCGTAGTTCAGCTCATATGGGTGTCAGGGCACACGGGGGTAGAGGGAAACGAGAAAGCAGATTTCCTTGCGAAAACCGGTGCATCCACCCCGCTTATAGGGCCAGAACCTGTATTCAGTATCCCCGAACAAAGCATCCGAACAGCAGTAAAAATGTGGACCATTACACAACACATTTCTCGCTGGGACGCAGTACCGGGACAAAATCTGGGGAAGGAAATAATTGGAGCGCCTTCTCATAGACTAACAATTGATGTCCTCCATCTAGGTTGATAGAACTTATGTATACCAGGGCACTGCCACCTGCGAAAACACCTTCACAAAATGGTTGTATATACAGTGGAGACCCACTCTGTAGATTATGTGAAGAAGAGGAGGAAACAGCCTCACACATAATCTTCGACTGCCCAACACTTTAACGCAAGAGACAGCAACTATTCGGGGGAACACTTCGTGAAACAACCTTCACACGTGAAAACCTCGTAAAAAATATCCTGCAACTCATTGAGGGCACAGATCTACTTTGAAAGAATCGGGGGCGCACAAAAGACCATAGAGTCGAAGTGCAAACCGGGCTAACTAAACCACTTCAATCAATCAATCAATCGACCGAAAAATTGCAAACAATATTCATTTCGCGTAGGATAAACTGTAATTATTAAACAAATTTCCTTGGTTTGCCATAAATTTGTTATACATTATCATGAACTAAATGACCTAGAGACAATTTTAAACCACGCCCTGAACTTTTTGACTGACAAATATTTAGTAATTAGCCTTGTTTATTAAAGATTTTGGGAAAAAGTTTAACTTAAATTATCTTTTAGTACCATGAGGTAAATCAATTTATCAAACAACATTCTACAATTATTAAGTGCAAAAATGCATAAATTACATCACATATAAAAAGGAATACGATGTAAATGCAATTGAAATGATAAAAGAAGTCATATTAACGAAACTATAGCATACCAACGGTCATTCAGTTTATATTCAATCCCTATAGCTTGAACATTTGATGGGCACCGATCCAGCCTAATCCAATAACGACGGTACGTCACCAGCATAGAACATATCCTTCTAATTGCATTTCCAACGTTGTTACCACCAACCAATAAGAGCTTAACCTAAAAATTACAACTTGCCTTTCATGTCATATTAAAATATTCAATTAAATTTAATGGTATAAAAAAACACTTACCTTAATTATTATTGGAAAGGATGTACACACTAAACTTGGGATTGTAACTGAAAATTGATGCTACCTTTTTAAGAGTATGACCATTGCCCATGCGTTGCAAATGCTAAGGGCTTAAGAAAACAATAGGAGATATAGCGCATGTCTTATGCCGTTGAATCGTCCACCCCTTAGTAATGTACCTTGTGGACCATTCCATATTCATGTTGTAATATTTATAGTAATTTTATTTATAAATTATAAAAATTATCACTTATCAGCATGTTAAATTTTATTGTTAAACCCACAATACTAAGTAACTGTAATGGAATTGGTAATCCCTTACTTTACTTATCCTCTTCATAATGCGCAAAACTAAATTCGATTCTACTCGAAAGGCAGACAAGACACGATTAATCGTAGCTAAGAAAGTTGTATTTTTACTAGTACGCTAGTGTAGAATGCAACCGCGTGGATTGTCCAAAAGTTAACCAAAAAAGATGACAAAAGAATAGCAAAACTTATTTTAGAATTTAGACGATAGATTAAATTAACATAAACACATAATATAATTTATTTTATTACAGGTTCACGAACAATATCTATGTTTTTGTTACTATTTTTTTTACTTATTTCTGTAAACTTTTAATACCTGTTACAGTGCATGTAATCGAAAACTAACCACTATGGGTCGCATATCTTTAAATATGCAGTTATAATGCGCACTTGAAAGTTAGTCAATAGTCAACCTTTTTGGTTGCGATAAAGTTAACTATTTAGAATAACTATTTCTCAGCTTCAAGTTGAACGTAACAGATACTGTAGTTTGGGTAACCACTACGGATGCAGAAAGGACGCCTTTAAGTTGCCCCAGATAGGTCACCTTTTCAGGTTAAAAAATGATCACGTTGTGGACAGTCAAGGTTTTAACTTTGGTTATGTAATTTTCAATAATTGAGTTTTAAGCAACCCACATCACATAAATAGGCTTACACTCATATCCAGAAAAAACAGGTACAAAGTATTACAAATTTCCAATAAATATTTTCTTTTACAACAAATATATGGTTTTAATAATAATAATAAAATATTTACATTAAGCTTAGCCGAAAAATATTTATATATTTAATAATATTTAAAACATTAACACAAATGTACTGTGCACGGACAGTTCGTAATAATTGGAAATATGGAAATAATATGTGAAAGCCTATATCCAACAGTGGGTGAGAACGTGCTAAAGAAGAACAAGAAGAAGACGATGTAGAAGAAGAAGCAAATAGTATCTTTACGGGATTCCTAATGTCTTCTATCCAAGGATTAAATGTAGGTTACTTCAAATGGTAACCGCCTACTTGCCGATTGTTCTCCGGATAGATGCTCGACAAACAATTTATTTTTAGAATTAAAGATTATCTGTAAGCATTTAGTATAATATACTGCTGGTAATACTGAAATTAATTCAATTTCTCTAAGGAATATTAATAGTCAAAGCAGGGTTGCCTGTTCATGTATTTGAATTATGAAAGATTAAGGAGAAATGTATCTGATTTTTATGTGTTATATAGTTTTAAATTATTTTTAAATAATAACTTCACAAAACATTGTTAAACTTGTATTATTAATATACAAACAGTATTTTAAGTTTCCAAAAATTTTAATAAATAGTTATCCACTCAGACCACTTCGTTGTAAATATAATTTGATGTTTCACGACACTTAACAGCTAGGCCATGTAGGCCATTTTTTTAATAATCAAGGTTTATAAAGAATAAACATCGATTGCGCGCTTTGATGAGAAATAAAAAATATAATATTTTTTTGAAAATTGAAAAATCACCATTTCTACAATTGATTTACTCTCAAAAAATGTTATGTTGGTTATTATTCATATTTTTCTTTCTTCATCAATTCCTCTTTTTTACCTTGCGGTGATTTTTATTGTTTTTAAATATTATTCTGTTGCCAACTGGATTCATAACTTATATGGAGAATACATACAAAACTTTTCTCCAAAAATCTTAATTTAAAAATTAGAGAGCTTAGCAAAAATCAAACGATTTGGCTGAGCGTTTCAGTATCAAAATTAGGAAATAACTGAAAAACATTTCCAATTTCCGCTTTCAAATTGAAAATGGGACCAGCTGTTTCAGCGGTATTCATGATCACACATGCGTAAATACATATTTTGTAAAACAGCTTCTTGTTGTATAAACGACTATTTATATATAAATCTTAAATTTTTTTTAAAAGAGTGTATACTCCCCCTATACCTTTGGTATCTGAAAATAAAAGTAAAGATTTTGCTTATGAGGCACAAGACGTGTGCCAAATTATTTTACAAAGGTGCCTAACAAAAAAACACTGGCTCTTCTGCGTTGCTGCAGTTACACTTAGTTATACTTAGCACGTGGTAGTGCGGCAAAAGTTGGCTATCTAGCAAGTGGACGGCAAGCAAACGGACGGCGAGCAAATGTTCTGGCGAGCATCTCTCACAGCGAGCAAACAGCAATCGAGCAATCGGTGGCGAGCAAACAGTGGCCAGCAGAAGGTGGCGAGCAAAAGGTGGCGAGCAAAACGTTTTTGCAAATGGATAAACCTCTTGCAATAAATTACCGTACAAAAACATGAATTATGATTTGTTCCTTTTTCTTTTAGTAGCGGATACGGAAAATTGTTATCAAATCATTGTTGGCCATTTTCTTCGAAACTTATTGATCAGCATTAGAAATTGTTAATGAACGACCAGTTTTGTACTTTCCACACCTGTTTTTCATAATGTTTTTAATTGATTCATAAAAACCGAATTTGGTCGTATCGAAATATTATTCATACAATCTATCTTCAATCTTGGCTTAGCGCTGTAGCGCAGATAATCATTTTACTGTTAGCAGTTAATAATGACATGCATTTGTTGATTGTTATTATTTATCCTTTTTCTATTCAGCTGTACAGCCTTCAAGTGGTAGCAATATCAAACTTTATATGTGACTGAGCTATTGTACACCATCGTAATATAATAATTCAAAGAACATTTGTACAGTAGGATCGGAAAAGTTAAAATTGTATTCTTGCTACCTTACATGGACTGTGTTATACTGGATCCGGCAAAATACTACTCATTTTACACAGTTTATAAAAATGTATTAACTAAGGAATATATACTTTTAAACTAGAAGTATGGGAGTTTTCTGTCAAATATCCGTTATTCTTCGCAAAGCATTCTTCTAAACGGCTGACAAAATGTTGAAGGACGTCCCGTTGAATAGCATTCTTTCGTTCTGTTCCTTTTTAACTCTTCGCAATTTCTGATCTTATTCACTCACATACACTCTATCTTTAAATAGCCCCAAAGAAAGTAATCTAGAGCAGAAAGTTCCGGAGATCTGGATCAGCTGGCCACCAAATGGTAGCATTTTTTAAAATCAGCCTATTTCGAAAAAACTCACGCAAAAGTATCCATACTAATCCTCGCAGAATAACTTGCTGAAACCAATATTTTCCCAAATCGTCTAGAATGTATGGTAAAATGAATGGTTGTAACATTTCAACGTATTGCGCAGAAGTATCTACCGATCTTTTTGGGTTAGCAGTGATTGCATTTCTTACACTTTCGTTGTAAAGATCATTGCAAGCAGACCATGGTCTTCCATTTGAGTGTTGCTCCACAATTGACCCTAGATCTTTCCATTTACGAATCTTTCATTTAAAAATTCGACCGTAATGAATAGTTGATTAGGTTTCCTCTTATTATAGGAATAAAATGGGCAATACATTTTGCCGGAACGTGTATATATATTACACCTTCATTCGCCCCGTCATTTAATACCGAGCCCCCATATACGCCACTCTCAAACTCCATCTCCTCCATCAAATCTCAGCATGCGAAAGGCAAATTCTCCGTGGGATTTCCGTCTTCACAGAGAACACCCCAGCCACCTAGTCCACATCGACACCGAAACCACTCCGACATGCGACCACCCACCTCCATCAGAAATACATCTCTCGCACCCTTCATCAGGGCATTCCTATCGCCAACGAAAATCTCATGACCTCGTCCCAGTCAACTGTGTTCTCAGGAAACCCCGGAGGAAACTCCCACACCCCTCTGCTGCTCTCCTATCTTCCCTGTAGCCTGACCTCCCTGGAATCCTCATTGACATAGTGGAGGACACTCCACTGTCAATGAGGTAAACCGACGACCTCCGTGATCGTGTGACCCCCCAAATGTGGTACACGTCCAATTACGTACGGTCATTCCACCGCCCTTTTTTCAGGAATTGTTTTCAGGATACCAATACATTTACCCCCCTCTTCTACCACTGTAGCACTCCAACTCACAGAAAATACTATACTTTTATTTAACAATATAGATACCCGAGGAAGCTACAAACACCAGCCCAGACCAACCAGCCACCCCACCAACCACCAACCCATCACCAGCCTAGCAAGATGCAGCCAGCCCAGAAGATGAAGAATCGAAGCCCAGGACTGAAGAGGCCCAACGCCTAGAACGGTCCACCACCATATTATTAAGTTAACCATAAATAAAAAGGACATGTATTATCTTAAATTTTTGAATAAACGTATTTTCTACTCAATTCAATTCAATTCAATTTGATAGACAGTCTTCAGAAAACTTAAAGTAAATGCCTTACTATCCTCTGTGTTTGCGAAGCATTATAATAATGGTATACTACAGCAGATAAAACACTGACAAATGAAGATAAATTAAAACATATTAGCATACATACAGCAACACACGGGTGACCTCGGAAATCATTAAACTGTCTGTATAACATTTTAATAAAGATTTCAGACAAGCGATCATGCTAAATCAAATGTTACCGGGGATATTAAGTATTGATAAATTAGAAATGATTGTTTGGAAGCTCAGTACAAATACAATTTCCATGTTTACATACTTCAGTTTAACCAAATAAATATGTACTTATAATAAGCACTTCAGCAACTTCTTTAAGCTTTCCCCACTATAACAATGTAAATTAATTTTTATTCAATCAAACGTCCGAAGCAATTCCAATGTAACAACTGAAAACAATAAAAATGTTTTTGAAGAACATACAACCTTAGCAGGAACAACACAACCGGAAATAAGAAAATTAAATGTGTTTGTGAATAAAACCTGGCCTCGCGTGCTTGCGTACAAAGCAAATGCAAAATGTTACATGGATATCTAATTATACTAAACAAACTTTTACAGCTGTAATTACCCTGTAGCACTTGAATAACATTAAACTGAAACAAAATAAATCTACCGCTTATTAAAATTCCACCAAATCAAATTATCATCTGCAATGTTAACCTTTTCTTGAACTTTCACAGATAAGTACTTCCCGGTTAAACGTGTGCATGCACGCTTTAAGGTACGAAATAATTACATAAGTTCATAATTTTCTTTGTATTTGTAAAACACAATCAATGAAGAACATACCGATTTACTACAAATCATTATTAAAAATCTATTATCCTTTCCAGTAGCTGCACGATTATCTAATAACGTAAATCATTACATGTTGGTTTTGAATTTCTTCTTATAATTTGGCGCATTTTCCAACCTTATGTCTGCTAGCGACGGCTGTGTGGCGCCTATAATCAGATCGTGGGAATATTTGTAACACCTAACATTTGTACCTTCTACCTCCTTAAAAGATTAATTAAAATCGATATCTGAATTTAAACAAAGTATTTAAAACTATATTTCCATTTGCATTATATAAAATGCGTTGTCAGTTCTATGCCCACACGATCAGACCCGGATTTAACTTGGTGTGAAAAATGGAACGATACATATTTCTTGCGAACTCAGAGGCGTTCGTGCAATGGTTTTTTACATGATAGCTAATTGTGTTTTTATAGCAAACGTCACGTTTTGTTCTAGAGATAATAATAAATGATTGTGTAATTATGGAAATATTGCAGAGCGTTTATAGTATTATTGAATATACGGAATGAAATTAATCTTTTGAAATATATACAGTAACGTGAAAAAGTCCTGCATCTCTTGAGAAATTGGGGGAAACTTAGTTTTGCCAATCAACCTACACACCCACACAAGTATTCAAATAGAGTAATATAGTAAAGATAACAGAACAAATTGTTGCTTGTTAAGGAAAAACAACTTGAAATATAACATCTATACAAAACTACATACATTTTATTATTGTAATTTAAATTAAAATGTTTTTTTTCGTAGAAAAAAACAAATAGATACACATATATCCTTTATAGACCTCGAAAAGGCCTACGATAGCGTGCCCAGAGGTAACCTATGGCAAGTGATGAGGAGAATGAACATAAGAGAGAAATGGATAAATCTTGTAAAGAAAATGTACAATAACGACCAAGGTAAAATAAAAATAGGAAATAAGACAACAAGGCATATAAACATATCGAAGGGTCTCAAACGGGGATAGAGTCTAGCACCCTTACTTTTTAATATATATGTTGAACAAGCACTAGAAACTTGGTACCGCAAATGTACAAGATTGGGGATTAAAATAGACGACGCAACCACACTCCACTCTCTACTGTTCGCCGAAGACCAGATCATACTAGCACAAGATGAGGAAGACATGGAATACATACTCAGAAAACTTAAGAAAGAATTTGAAAGATGGAGCCTAAAAATCAATTTTAACAAAACCGAATATATGTGCATAGGTAGAAATGCACAAAATATAAGAGTGGACGACCAGGATATTAAAACGTGCAATACCTTTAAATATCTGGGAACGATTATCAGTTCAACATGTACATGTGAAAACGACATAAATACAAGAGTAGCTATGGGGAAAAGAGCGACAGAAGCTTTGCACGGTTTGCTATGGGGAGAAAATCTCAGTCAAGAAACCCAGAAACGACTTTTTCACAGCATAGTGGAAAGTATTGTACTTTATGGAGCTGAAATGTGGCCGCTAGCAACACCAGTTAGAAATAAAATCAGAACAGTAAAATTGGACTACATGCGAAGGTATTTACGGGTCACAAGAAGAGATAGGCTAAGGACTGAGGAAATCTGGAGAAGAATGGGAATAACCTGCTCAATAACGAGAAACTTGGAAAATCGGGCACTCCAATGGTATGGGCATGTACGATGAACGCCAGATGGCAGATGGCCGAAGAAACTGACGCAATGGTCTCCGAGAGGAAGAAGGAAAAGAGGTAGACCAGCGCTGGAATGAGAGTCATACATAAAAATGGCAATGGAGGAGAGAGATTTAAAGGAGGAAGATTGGCAAGATAGAAATCTATGGGAATAAAAGACGGCAAACCCGAGGAGGTAATAGCGGAAGAAGAAGAATAATTAAAATGTGCAACATTCTTATTAGCCCAGGCATATAAGTGCTAAAAAGGGGTCTAGCCCCTAAAAATTGCTCGAGAGCTGGAAATCGTTTTAACCCCTTTAAGGGGCCCTGAATAACGGGTATATGAGTTTGCGACGGTTTCTAGGTTGTGCTTCAGATTTGAGAGCCTAAAAAGCGCAAATTTTTTGCACTTTTTTGAAAATTTCGCTTATAACTCGAAAAGTACTTATCCTACAGAAAATTTTACTCTCTTCTTTTCTAAAGAGCATTAAATTATGCGTCCAATGGCGTTTGAAACATTGAAATAGGTTTAGCCGTTCAGCCGCAATCACCCGTCAAAAATGGGCGATTTTTACAAACTTAGCTCAAAAGTTGACAACCCTCAACTTTTAACGCCTGTAGGTCGAAAAGGACTGCACCGATTGAAAAATATCATAGAATCAAACTTGTAGATACTGTAATTGTGAATCAGATGCTTTTTGAAATTTGCAATTCTCTCACTCCAGTGCTGAGATATGAATTTTAAACCGAAAGAATCCTTAGCGCCAAATTTCCGCTAAGACAGTCCAACGCAGGAAACTTCGTCTGAATTCAAAACTTCTCACTTTCTTGCATTTTTTCAAGCAAAACTGAACGTAATCTACTGAATTTAAACTCAAATAATTTTAACTAATTGAGGACAAACTTCACCACAGGAGCTCGAATCCTATTTCTCATTTGAATTAGCCCCCTATCCAGTAGCGCTCTTCGATGAGGATGGAATGATGCGGAAGACGAAAAAATCAGATCTCTACAAACTTTTCCTTCCAACCAAAGTTGAATTCTCAAAAGATTCGGATTTTGTTGTGGATGGCGGTTTCTTGATGCACCGTGTTGTGTGGAACACCGGGGAAAAATTTTCGGCAGTCATCACAAAGTACTTGAACTACGTTCAAAGTAATTTTGGATCAAATTGTTGTATTGTCTTTGATTGGTACCCTGAGACTTCCAAAAAAAGCACCAAGTCAGCTGAACGAGCCCGTAGAGCTCGAACCGTGTCATCTCCTTCTGTGATATTTGATGAATCAATGACCGCAACGATGCCGAAAGAACGATTCCTTGCCAACGAATGCAACAAGAAAAGACTAATTGCGATGCTCATGGACAAGTTCATAGGTGCAGGCATTCAAGTTAGACAGGCCGTTGAGGATGCAGATACCACGATTGTTGCTACTGCGGTGGAAAGATCCAGGCATGGCAGGAATGTGTTCATTGTGGGGGAGGACATAGATTTAATGGTTCCTTAAAAGCGAAGATCAGTCACAGTTAATTGACAACATACTCCTAATGAAACGCGGGAAGGGCAATTAGCAAACCGTGATCTACAGTCCTAACAACAGCAAGCTATCCTTAGATGCAAAACGACACATCTTGTTTCTCCATGCCTTCAGCGGCTGTGACACGACCTCTTCGTTTTTCCGACAAGGCAAGGTCAAATTCTTCCAAACTCTTGCCAAAAATCCTGACCTCCTAAGTGTTGTCTCGATTTTCCTCGATCACAAAGCCACTCCTGAACAGGTTGCTGATGCTGGAGCGAAATTCACTGCAGCAGTTTACTCAGGCAACAGAGGGCAGTCTCTCAACCAACTGAGATTTCATCTCTTCCAGAAGGCCCTCTCAAAAACCACTTTCAACTTGGCGTCGTTGCCCCCCACTGAACTGGCCGCTCACCAACATTCCTTCAGGGCGTTTTTGCAGGTGCACATGTGGAGGAACCGAGAGATGAATGCAGAGCAATGGGGATGGAAATCCGCCCCAGATGGTTTGATGCCTGTCCAAACCACTCAGCCTCCAGCACCCGAGGCATTACTAAACTCAATTTCCTGCGCCTGCAAAACAGGATGCAAAAATGCATGTTCCTGCCGAAAAGTCGGGCTCAAGTGCTCAGCCATTTGCGGCCACTGCAAGGGGCATGCATGCCTCAATTCAGTCAGTGAGCAGCATGAAATAACCATCGACTCCTCTGAACTCCAAAGTGCTTCCGAAGACGAAGATGATCCGGAGACAGTAGAAGGATCAGCCGTAGAAGAAGAGGAAGAGCAGCAAGAACTGCAGTATGAAGAAGAGTTCCCTGAACAAGCGGGACGCTCTAAAAGAAGGCGAACCCACTAGACATCATAGTTGATAAATTATTGCAATTAAGAATTCATATAGTTTGTAGTATAGCAATTCCTGATAATCAGTATAATATAAAACTCTTGTTCTGTGTTCAGGATCTACCCTCATAATTCCATGTAAATAAATAAATACTTTTTGATAATTATAATGAGCAACTTTCATTTTCACTTACCTGTTCTATTTTTCTGTGAGCGTCTGGTAAATCATTAATGATTGATGGTTACCTCGTAATCAGAGCTTGATATGATGATTTATTAAGTTCAAATTGTTATACGAGTTGATTTAATTTACTGCTACTTGAAAGAAAGTGCAAGAAAGTGAGAAGTTTTGAGTTCAGACGAAGTTTCCTGCGTTGGACTGCCTTAGCGGAAATTTGGCGCTAAGGATTCTTTCGGTTTAAAATTGATATCTCAGCACTGGAGTGAGAAAATTGCAAATTTCAAAAAGCATCTGATTCACAATTACAGTATCTACAAGTTTGATTCTATGATATTTTTCAATCGGTGCAGTCCTTTTCGACCTACAGGCGTTAAAAGTTGAGGGTTGTCAACTTTTGAGCTAAGTTTGCAAAAATCGCTCATCTTTGACGGGTGATTGCGGCTGAACGGCTAAACCTATTTCAATGTTTCGAACGCCATTGGACGCATAATTTAATGCTCTTTAGAAAAGAGGAGAGTAAAAGTTTCTGTAGGATAAGTACTTTTCGAGTTATAAGCGAAATTTTCAAAAAAGTGCAAAAAATTTGCGCTTTTTAGGCTCTCAAATCTGAAGCACAACCTAGAAACCGTCGCAAACTCATATACCCGTTATTCAGGGCCCCTTAAAGGGGTTAAAACGATTTCCAGCTCTCGAGCAATTTTTAGGGGCTAGAGCACTAATTTGCCTGGGCTATTACCTTAGCTTAACATTTATATTTTGTTTCAATTCTGACTGTATTTCATTTACAAAATATTATTTTAGTATTCTGACGGTAAAGTATTCTGTCAAGACGTAACAGAAGGGAAGTTTAGTCTTCCATTCATTTTTGCCATTAATAGCTTTCCAAGAGAAGGAATCGCTACGTTTTTTCTTGCAATAACTAATTCTTTAATACTTTTCATTTCTGAAGATTTTCTCGCTTTTCCATATATCAAACAAAATTTAAGTTCAAAGCAACAGTTTATGCTGCTTCTAGAGTGCTATAAGAATTTAGTAGAACTGAGACAAAATAACGAACTATGTTTGGTATGACACTAAGAAGAATATGCTAATCAACAAAAAAACAAACTGCCAAAAGTTGGAAACGAAACGCAGTCGCTGGACCCAGGACCAACCTGCGAAATAGCTCACGCTACCGCTAGGAAGCAAACCAGAAAATGGCTAGGAAAACTTCTTCGTGATTACTGGGACAACAACTATGGGCCGACAAAAGAACTCTTAAATTTAGAAAGAGGGGAAATAATACAGTTGACAGGCATTCTTATTGGACACAGTCATCTGAAAAATCATCTACCTTTGATGAAGCAAGCGGACAACATGTAGAGTATGTGAAGAAGAAAAAGACACACCTCAGCGAAAGCAGACAACGATGCTTCGAGCAACCAGAATTGGAACCTAATATCAGCAAATATCATCATTGGGGGTATAATAGAACTTATGATTGATACAGCGAGTCATAGATATTCGTGACCTATTTGGTATGAAATTGCCATCCAGTAATTGGTGAATTTGTTGAGAAAACCATGATATTGGCCCTCATATTGTTTTACTTATGGTTTTCCAACCGATTTGTAGATTCTAATCTACAATAATCTAAAATTTTCTTCTTCTATATAGTATAACATATTTGGAACAATCATTATTTACTTACGAATGTATAACGTCTAAAAAAATTATTTTATCCTGATATAATTTGTATGTATAATCTACATGAAAATGAGTTAATATATATAAGAACCTTATCGTGAAAAGTCTTAAAGTAGCTTCCGTATCTATTAAGAATGCACCAGCCTTATCATCTACGTGTCAAAATCTCTTCGTCGAAAACTATGAAACAACATTAGTGATTTAATAGGGTATTTGTTTCATACTTCTGTATATTTGCTATTTTGGATTTATAATACATGTAAATATTTAGTATTACTCTATTACTTATTAAAAAATCTGAGATCTACCGTCGCTAAGGCCATCTCCATATTATTATTCGTTTGACTTGAAAGACCTTTTCATTCCATCAATTAGTTTTATTCTTATACTTCTACTCCCTATAGTATATTCAGCGTAGAACTCTAAAATAAATCCACGTGCATAATCTGTTAATTGTCACTCTTTGGCAACCAGGTTGCGGCTATATATACTTTCATGAGGTTAACTGCATTTAAATAATGAAAATAGCATTCCCATTGAGCATTATTTATATTTATTAACAAATTCTTTGTGGAATGTCTGTAGTTTTTCCAGCATAAGCTTCAGTTTATCCGTTTGTGGTAATATGGTTGTACGGAAATGGTATGTCCCTTTTTGTTGGCCAAATCCACTACCGGGCACAACACAGACGCCGGTGTTTTCAAGAAGTTGAAAAGCATAGAATACGTCTGGAGCTTGGTTAACTTTTTCAGCAGCCTCAATTGCTTTTGGTGGAAGTTCGATTCGGGGAAACGCATACATGGCTCCTTGCACTTCATTGCATCTAAATCCCTCTATCGAGTTAAATATGTCTACTACCATCTTTGCTCGAAGCTGAAATAATACGAAGTACATTTGGAGAATACAGTAAAATCGTCAAATGTTATAATAAGGCTAGACAATGGTTAGTGGTGAATCGCATGATTTAACTCTACTCTATTCAGACATACGGACCGGATGGAATAATTTGAGTTTAAACAAAAAGACTAAAGGATTTTGAAAACATGACGCACAGATTCTGCAAGACATGAAATGGCAGACCAAGCAAACATGAAATACTACAGAAAAATTGCAAGAACATTTTTGAGCTCACAAATGTGGTTATAAACACTAATACAATCGATATCTCTCACTTTTATTCGAAATTGTATTAAACAACAACAAGCATAACTGTTAATTAATCACTATCTTTGTATGGCTATTAACCCCGATGATGTATGTATCTTTAATGAATATCATTTTGAGAATGATAAGTGAGCCGGTCTTTGGGGACCGGAAAGTTGAGACATCCAGACGGGATACGGCATTAACCTATTAGAAATACTTACTATCGATAGTGTATCGAAAAACGCAATTGTTAAAAAAGTTCTTATTTCCTAAATAGTGAATTTAAAATTCATATGGTATACCGAATGGCCTAGCAGGTACGGTCAGGATTATATCTTCAGAACCGATCAACGAATTTTTCTGAACTTTGGAGTGATTATAGGTACTAAAATTAATTTCGAATTAAGTAACATGATAATCCACAATGACTTCCGGTTTCATTGTAAATGACACACAAATTGAATTTTTAAATGGCACACCCTGCATATTATTACTTATTTGGAATCTATGGGTCAACATATAATATGATACAAATGCCATTTCGGTTATCAAAATATATATTTTTTTAATTTTTTAACCTAGAAGGCGGTTGGTTCAAACTACTGGCAAGATAAATAACATAGAGGATCTACCGCTTAGCATGGGCCCCGAACCACGGGAAGTGTAAACACTTCTACTCCAGAACAACTTTTAATAGACAGGATATCTCGGTGGTTTACCATTGCGAGGAAGAACGGCCGTTAACAATCCGATGTTGCGGTACTGGGAATTGAACCGCAGACCTTCTAGGCGTCTGTATGTAGATATATTTATCTTTAGTGGATTTGATCTATTAGAACGAAATGTTACCCTACATTAGATGGGAGTTAATGAAATTTGGTTCTAACAAGGTAGTTGCCCAGAACACAATTGGATATAGGTTTGTTTGGAACTTTTACATGCTCAATAGTTTTAGAACGATACTGTTATTTATTAAATTCCGGGATTGGGGTCCAAACAGCTTCTGCTTAATTTAATAAATAATAAATAATTTAGATCCTAATATAGGTATCCGTATATATACAGGGTGTCTCAAGACGTGAGGTCACCACTTCGTGTACATAATCATTAGACCAAATATAGTTAAAAATTCTAATAAAGTTATGCCCTAAAGTAAACCGCTTTAAAAATACAGTATTAAATTATTATTTATTAAATACCTAATTACAATTTCAAAAAGTCAATATTTATTTTTATGTTAGTTTAAATTCACTATAAAGTTTCTTTAAAATGGCCACCGATGTTCTCGAGATACATTTTGGCTCTTCTTAGGAGAGATCTGGTTGCCCTACATAACATATCATTGTTATTCGTCTCCTAAGATCTTCAATAGTCTCTGATGGTGTTTGGTATACCATATCTTTCATATGGCTCCACAAATAACAATCTAAACACGTTAAGTCCGGAGGTTTTGGGAGCCAGGGGTGCTGTTCTCCTCTATCAATTACACATCCTTCAAACCGTTGTTTCAAAAATTGCCCTAAACCTAACGCAAAGTGCGCAGGGGCACCATCATGCTGGTACCATGTACCATGTCTGATCGCCAGAAGGACATCATCTAGCAATCCTCCCAAATGATCTTCTAGAAAATTTAAATATCTGTCGGCGGTTAATTGGTTCTCACAAACGAATGTACCAATGATCATGTTATCAATAATTCCACACCCGATCTTCACTGAAAACCTATGTTGATAATTTGACACTGTGATTTCGTGTGGATTCTCCAAATCCCAAGAGTCGCTGTTCTTTCTGTTCATTAATCCATCCCTTGTAAATGTTGCCTCGTCCGTGAATAAAATTCTATTGCGCAGGTTACAATTTTAAATGATCCAGCGGCAAAATTCCATACAACTAGCGAAATCTGTAGATAAGAGGACTTGAACGCTGGATATGAAATGGACATAAACTATGATGTTTTAATCTTTTCCGAACTCGCATTCGTAGTACATTAACTTGTGCAGATACATGACGAACAGAGATGCTGGAATTATTATCAATTTCTCGGAGTATCTTGTCCTCTTAAGAACAGCCAGAATGTGTCTCGAGAGAAACGGTGGCCATTTTGAACAATCTTTATAGTGAGTTTAAACTAACATAAAAATATACATATATTGGCTTTTCTGAAATTGTAATTATTTAATAAATAATAATTTAACACTCTGTATTTTGAAAACGGTTCACTTTAGGGCATGACTTTGTTAGAATTTTTAACTATATTTGGTCTAAAGATTACGTACACGAAGTAGTGACTTCACATCGTAGGACACCCTGTATATATACGAGGCTATTTCAAATGAAATCCGGATTGTGATTATACTTGTTTATTTAATAACTGAAATGACAAAAAAATTTTATTACTTTTCTATATAGTCCCCCTGCCTATCAATACACCTTTTGCCATCGGTCAACCAAAGCCTCTATTCCAACGGAGAAGAATTCTTTTGGTTTTGTGAGAAACCACTCATGCACCGCATTTTTGACGCTCTCATCATCCGAAAAATGCAACCCATTTAAATCTCTTTTAAGTGCTGCAAACATATGGTAATCGCTTGGTGCTAGATCGGGAGAATGCGGAGGATGTTCAATAACTTCAAATCTAAGTTTTTCTATTACTGCCTTGGTTTCCATCGAACAATGCGGCCGAGCATTGTCGTGTGTGGGAGAAAGACACCTTTCGACAGAAATCCGCGTCGTTTTGTCCTTATAGCTGGTTTCAATTTATCTTTCAATAGGTTGCAGTATGGAACACTATTGACTGTGGTGCCCTTCATCGTATAATCTTCTACAAGTACTCCTTTCTTATCCCAAAACACAGTCAACATTACCTTTCCCGCCGCAGCTTTAAATTTTTTGGGTTTTGGTGATGCTGAGTGACGCCATTCTTTTGATGATTGCTTACATCCTGGCTGGAAATGGTGAACCCAGGATTCATCACCAGTCACTATACGATTTAAAAAGGCAGCTCTCTCTTTTTCATAACGTGACAGCAAAACAGTACAAGCACAATCTCCCACAAACTTTTCGGTATTTCAACTGCTCAAAATCACTGTTATGTGTAGAACCGATACTCACATTAATTTCTGAAACAATTTCTTTTAGTTTTATACGTCTGTTTTGTTAAATGGGCTGTTGCGCAGTTCTAATGTTCTTTTCAGTGATTACACAGTTTGCTTGTCCTGGTCGTGGTGCATCTTTCACAGTTTCGGTGCCTCTTTTAAACTTTTTTGCCCATTCAAACGCACTTGAACGAGCTAAACAGCTACTTCCGTACACCTTAAGCATTCTTGAATGAATTTCAGAAGGATTCACTCCTTCTGCAGTTAGAAATCTTATCACAGAACGCATTTCTTCGCTGGTGCAACTTTGAAGTGACGCCACAGCTGTCAACTGAGAAATTAAATTTGTCCTTGGTTTCCAGGCACTTGTGTCGGCTTGCAGTATTTGAACTTCGCGGCATTGCGTTCAAGAAAATGCTACAGCAAGTCCCGGATACACAAAAAAACATTCGCGCAAAATTGTTTGGTAGGAACCCACGCCGTTAAAACACCACCGCGTTTCTTTATGTATTTGGTGTAATTATCTTTGTTAATTATAGTTCGTAACATTAAATAAATGGTTTTACAACACTGGTATGTCGGGCTTCCACATTTGATGACCCCGACGTAATTTAAATTTTGCAGTCTTAGCCTTTTGCTTCTAAGTGTCCAACTACAACCGCGACCAAACATGTCGGAACCTGTAGACCAATCACGTTCAGCTGCAGACGCCATCCATGTCGAGGAAGTGCGAAAAATCAAGTTACCACCGTTCTGGCAAATGATTCAAAACTTTGGTTTATTCAAGTCGAAGCCCAATTTCACGCGTATTCCGTGAAGTCCGACCAAAGTAAGTACTTCACCGTTATAATTGCGCTTGATAGTGCGGTGCTTCAGAAAGTTTCTGACATTTTAATTAATGCTCCAGAGAAAGACAAATATATCTGTTTAAAGACTAATCTAATAGAACGGTTTAGCGATTCAGTAGATAAACAATTACGCCGCGTGTTAACCGAAATCGACTTAGGAGATAAGTCGCCATCACAGTTATTGCGCGAGATGAAAGCCTTAGCGAATAACAATTTCAGTGCAAATAGTAAGGTATTTGCATGCCTTCCAGCAGCCCTTGGGCCACCCCGCTGCATCTAGTAGCCAAGAAAACCGATGAGTTTAGACCTTGCGGAGATTAACGACGTTTGAATTCTGTTACAGTCCCCGACCGTTATCCTATTCAACACATTTTAGATTTCACCTGTAAGTTGGAAGGGAAAACAATATTTTCAAAGTTAGATTTTGTGCGAGCATCAGGTACCCGTAGCAGAAGAAGATGTACCTAAAACAGCTGTCATCATGCCGTTCGGTCTATTTGAGTTTTTATATGTGACCTTTGGCCTTAGAAACGCAGCTCAAAGTTTTCAACGGCTTATAAACACTATTTTGCAGGGTTTAGACTTCTGTTACTGCTACATCGATGATGTTTTAATAGCCTCAGTTGACGTGCGCGAGCACCTCGATCACCTCAGACAGATTTTCCAGCGCCTCCATGAATACAGCATTGCAGTCAACCCCTCCAAATGTGTCCTGGGAGTTCAATAAATCGAATATCTTGGTTACCTGATCACTGCACATGGATCAACACCACTTCCTAGCAAGGTAGAAGCAATCACCAGCATGGAAAAACCAAAATCCATTGTTGAACTTCGCCGATTTTTAGGTATTATCAATTTTTACAGGAGATTTGTGAAAAATGCTGCTAAAATTCGAGCAGTTTTAAATGAACATCTAAAAGACAGTCGCCGCAACGATAAAAGACTAATTAATTGGACACCTGCACCGTAAGCCGAAGAAGCTTTTCAATCGAGCAAACGCGAACTCGCGGAAGCAACGCTACTGGCACACCCAGCGGAAAAGGATGCGCTTTCTATTACCGTGGACGCTTCTGACGCCGCTATAGGGGCAGTGCTTGCACAGCGGCAGAGTGGACAGTGGTAGCCACTGGCATTTTATTCGCAAAAACTGAACAACGCTCTGAAGAACTACAGTACCTACGATAGAAACTACTTGCTATATATTCTTCTATTAAATATTTCAGGTATATGGTAGAAGGAAGGCCACTTATTGTCCAAACCGATCGCAAGCCACTGATCTCGCATTTAGACAGAAATCCGAGAAAGCTTCTCCTAGGCAGCTACGACACCTGAACTATATCGGCCAGTTCACGACAGAAATTGTTTATATCGCAGGTACCGACAACACCGTCGCCGACGCTCTTTCACGTCTCGACGCTATCACGCTACCACCTGCGATCGACACGGAAGAATTGTTCCAGCAACAAAGAGTCGACCAAGAACTGCAAGTACTCCTAGCAAATTCATCATCACTCAGACTACAACAATATACTTCTGTTAATGGCAATTCTCCTACATATTGTGATATATCCGCACTTATCGCACCCCAGCAAACGCACTACGTTGCGTTTAATTCAGAAAACATTCGTTCGGCCATCATTGAAGAAAGATGTCACAGAATGGGTGCGTACTTGTGTTCCTTGTCAGCGTTCTAAAATTCAACGCCACACCAAGAACCCCATTGGAACTTTTCGAACATATTCACCTTGATCTAGTAGGACCATTGCCACCATCCCGAGGATTCCGATATAGTCTTAGTGTTGTAGACCGCTTTGCGAGATGGCCGGAAGCATGTCCTTTGACGGATATCACCGGAGAGACCGTAGCGAATGCATTTTACAGCGGCTGGATAGCACGGTTCGGTACGCCGCGCACAATAACTACAGACCAGGGCAGACAATTTAAATCAGCGCTACTAAACCATTTAACAAATCTCTAGGTACGAAGCGTTCCCGAACTACAGCATACAACCCTAAATTTAACGGCCTAATAGAACGTTGCTATAGAACATTCAAGGCCGCCATCATGTGCCATCAAACCAAAAGATGAGTAGACGTGCTTCCTACAATTTTATTGGGACTTCGAGCCAGCTATAAAGACGATTTAAAAGACTCCCCTGTTGAATTGGTCTATAGCACAGCTCTACGATTACCCAGAGAATTCTTTTTCAGCGAAAACACCTCAGAGGACCCAGCAAGTTTTGCACAAACTCTGCACAAACAGATGCGAGCAGTCGCAGCATCCCATCATAACACGCAGACAGTTTTTGTCCAAACGGAGCTGCTTAATTGTTCCCACGTTTTCCTGCGGGACGATAGC
Organism: Limonius californicus; assembly: GCA_014611495.1. Lineage (NCBI taxonomy): Eukaryota > Metazoa > Arthropoda > Insecta > Coleoptera > Elateridae > Limonius > Limonius californicus. Next base: position 32,366 of record JABXWE010012197.1, read on the forward strand.
ATACAACGTCCCCTACAACAGCCATATAGCGGCCCACACCAAGTTGTTGCCTGCCCAAACAACAAGACATTTACAATAATGGCAACATGGCAGAAACACAAACGTTTGCGTTGACCGGTTAAAAGCAGCATTCATCGCTCAGCCTCTAGGCGAACCCCCAGTAGTCAATTCAACGCCTTCGCGCAACGCCATTCAGCTTCCTCAAGTGCCAAACCAACAATCCAGAACCAAAACGAAATCAGGCAGGACAGTTAAATTGCCAGTTCGTTCTGCAAGTATTGACGCTTCACTGGGGGAGGGGATGATGTACCGGCTTGCAGTATTTGAACTTCGCGGCATTGCGTTCAAGAAAATGCTACAGCAAGCCCTGGATACACAAAAAAACATTCGCGTAGAATTGTTTGGGTATATATACAGTGTGTCTACTTAAGTTGGAACCATATGGAAAACTTTTTTATCATTGGTTTTGTGAAAACATTTATTCTTGATAAAAAGTTGTGCATCGTCCAAAACTTAAAATGCAATCATCAGATATCAATTTTTTTAAGCCGTATACGAGGTTTGTCAAAAAATATCAATTTTACTCAAGAGTAAAGTACCTTTATTTTTTACAATACAGAAGAATGTTATAAAGTAAAGTTATTTTGAATTATAAGTTATATTCAAATATGCAATTACAGCCATTTAACATAACAATTAAGGTTTGGTGATTATTTACTAATCATTCCGTATTAATTATTCTGGCTTGATACAATTTAACGTAATCTAGGATGCACTAGCATGAAATATTTGAGAGTGAATGTTAGAGTGAGTTGGTATTTATAAAATTACAATAAAAATGGCAAATTTACTAAATCGTGAAGAAAAAATAGAAATTGTGTTAATTGTTGGAGATAATTACAAAACACATAGAGAGGCAGCAAATATTTTTAATAATAGACATCCGCATAGAAACATTGGGCATTCAACAGTTACAAAAATAATAAATAAATTCAAGACCAGTGGAAGTATTGAAAATAGTTTTAAGAATAAACGTAGAAAACGGGTTGCCAATGAAGACACTGAATTTGAAGTGATGCTTTCTGTCGTAGAAGAACCAAAAATGTCTTTACGCAAAAGGGCTTCTCTAATCACAAATACTTCGGTAAATAAAGATACAGTGGCAAATATTTTAACGTCATAAATATCATGCATACAAACCGCAATTCGTACAGATATTACTACCAAGGGATTACGATATTCGATTTGAATTCTGCGCTTTGATCCAAGGAAAGTTGGAAGAAGACCCGTATTTCACAAAAAGTATAATTTCATCCAACGGAACCGTCTCATCTCAAAATTGTCGCTGGTGGTCCGACAGTAATCCAAACTTTGTAATAAAAAGTCGTAACCAATATTCGTTTAAAACGAACGTATGGTGTGGTGTTTACGAAAATAAATTAATTGGACCTTTTTTTTCGACATTCCTTAAATGCCGCACATTACTTACAATTATTAGAAAATCAAGTAAGTGATTTTTTGCACGA
>JABXWE010012198.1:0-14569 GCA_014611495.1 Limonius californicus
GTGGACCATATGTATGCCTTTACGATGCGTAGCCTTAGTTCCTTTTTTATATGATGGTTACAGATGAAATTTTGGAGTTTGAAGAAATTTGTACGTGCGTGTTCTATTCTAGATCTTACTTCTATGTTAGTGTCGGAGAGTTCGTCAATAACTCTTCCTAGGTACTTAAATTTTCTTACTTGCTCTACTCTGATGTTATCGTGTATTATATTCAGGTTGATATTATCTCTGCTGATAACCATAACTTTCGTTTTTTGGGTATTGATGTTTAACCCCATTCTGTTACTTTCTTCCGAAACGCTGTTTAGTAGTTGTTGTAGTTCTTCCTCGTTAGAGGCTATCAGAACTGTGTCGTCTGCGTAACGTATGTTGTTGATTAGTACACCATTTACTTTAATACCTTCTGTTCTTTCGTGTAATGCATTCTGTATGATTTTCTCTGAATATACATTGAATAATATTGGAGACAATACACATCCTTGGCGCACTCCTCTCTGTATGTTTACTTCATCACTGAGATGTTCATCTATTTTGATTGTCGCCTTTTGTTGCCAGTATAGGTTTTTGATTATTTGTATATCTCTTCTATCTAGTCCTATTTGCTCTAGAGCATTTATAAGTTGGACATGCTGGACTTTGTCAAATGCTTTTTCGAAGTCAATGAAGCAGATATACAAATTCTGTCTCATATCTAAGCATTTTTCTGCTAAGACTGTTATGCAGAGTAGTGCTTCTCTGGTTCCCATGCCGGCTCTAAACCCAAATTGCGTGTGCCCTATGTATTCTTCACACTTCTGCTTTATACGTTCGTATACGATCCGTAGGAATATCTTGAGTGCGTGGCTCATGAGGCTGATTGTACGATATTGATTGCATTTTCTTGCGTTTGGTAAAATGTGAATAGAATTTAGAAACGCCTCTCTCAAATGGCCAAATTACTTTGAAACACTGATAATGCGAGAGCGAGAGAGAGATATTTGAAGAAATACAGCAAAAACTCTGATATAGGTAATTTATAATAGGATTCCGTGACAGCTGAATGATAGTCCTACATCAACAAAAAATAATTTCAAATTACACAATGACTAATAACTTCAAGGGATAATTAGATGCCATGTTTCACTGCAAGTTGTGTAGAATGGCCAATGGCAAAAGGTAGATAATTAAAAGAGATTATTCGAAATACTTAAGAAATTATTACTGGAATGGCACTGCTATACAAAGTTTACATGAGAATTAGTCGTGCAACTTTCTAATTTTCTAAATACAGCAGAGCAAGTAAAAGAATAATGAAGATTAATGGAGTCTTCTAGGGATTACATGCCTCCTGTATAGATATTACAAGAATTAGGCAAAAATCGCAATTTTATCAATATGTGGTTTAGGTTTTAATGTGTTTGTATTTAATCATTTACATTTTAAAAATGTAACTATAGGAAGGAAAGCTTGCGTTAATAATTAGTGATAAGCTATTTAATTGCTATTATTAAATATGTAACAATAAACTTAACTATTAAATAATACTGGTTTATTATTTAGTTTCTTATGAAACGAAAAAATGTAGGTATTTTTGTATGATGTATATTTAGAGAATGCAACAGAGTTGGATTTACAAAAATATAACATTTTTCATAAAAAAAAATAAAGTAGAAGGGAAGATTCGAACTCCTGAAGATCACATTACAAAACGAATCCTTTACCACTACGCCACGTTGGCGATAATTGCGCATCGGATTTGGTGGTATTATTACACTATGTGTATACATTTTTTTAAAGATTTTCTAATTTATCACTTAATTTGGTATCATAAAAATATAAAATTGATGTAGGTAATTTCTGGAAAATTAACGTCCCTTCTGGACTTGTGGAGCAGGAAATTGACGAATTCCGCAAACGCATGTATTTTCCTTATGGAACGTATTCAAAGCCAGCACACGGTATAGATATCTTAAAAACTCGTGCATATATTTCTTCTGTACCAGGGCACAATGCAAACGTTGACTGTACTTTTCCCTAACGGAAATATAGTGTACCAACAAACACAGTTTATTATGTTCTGGTACTGTAGATGGTATTTTACAATGCTTGATATTTTTGCATTTCAATCATTTGTTTTTCAAGTATGTTTACAACTGTTGTTTCATTTCCATTTTTCACCCATATATTAATATAGGTACTGTGAAGTAAATTACAGCCTTGTCGTGTTATATGTTACTGATAATAAATATACCTTTTAGATGAATCTGCTAAAAGAAGTAAAGAAGGAGATTCGGAAGAAAGTCCAAATGAAGAGTTTTCCGTCGAAAAAGTTTTAAATAAGAGAGTTCGAAATGGTAAAGTTGAGTACCTACTTGCTGAAGTGGATAGGTTACTCGTAGTATGTGTTACAGGAGAAAATTAGTAGAAATCTTGTACAAAAAGAATCTTTTAAATTTTAGTGAAGATAACACTTGGGAACCAGAAGAAAATTTAGACTGTCCAGATCTGACCACAGCATTTGAAGCACAGCGTAAGAGTTCTGCACCTGTCAGTACTACTCCTACAGAAGCAGAAAAAGCAAACAAGCAGAAAAACATTACAGAAGACAATAGGCCGCGTGGATTTGAAGGCCGATTCTATAATAGGAGCTACAGATGCCAGTGGTGAACTAATGTTTCTAATGAAGTGGCAAGGATGTGAAGAAGCAGATTTAGTGCCTGCTAGACAAGTAAACATAAGATATCCAGAAATTGTGATAATTTACTATGAAACGAAGATTCCTTGGTACACTAGCAAACGAACTATGCCACCTGTCGTAGCAGAAATTGAAATTTTAGATTAAGTTTACAGATATTTTTGGTAAATTATACATCAGCTAAGTTTATCAACACTCATTATTCTGTTTACTATCGAAACTAATAAAAATTTTAATAATGCCCATAGTTTATGTATTGTATTGTTAATGGTCAAGTGAGAATTTTAAACTTGTATAAATATACTAGCATGTAAAAGTTTGATCTAAAATTCTACAATCTTTTTGTGCAAGCTCTTAGTGGCATGATAAACTTGCCTGGAAGTAATAATTTACATTTTATTTTTAAGTAGTGTACCATTTAAATGTACATAAATATTTTAGTTTTCAAATTGAATACAAAAATGTGTTTATAATAGTATATTAAATGTCTTTTACATATTTATGAATTTTCATTTTCTTTGAATTTACACTTGGTACATGTATAAAAAACTGTTTGGCCTTCATCGGCAGATCTCAATTGTAAAGTGGCATAAGACATTTTATCATTTGCACATTTTGGGCATTTTCGATCAACAACTGGGCCTTCGTCTTCTTTTGCTTCATCTTTACGATTATCCTCTTTTGCATTTTTAGCATATGCGTCCAAAGAATTAAAATGAATTGTGTATTTAATCTGTCCATCTCCAAATGCTGCAAACAAAATCACATAAATACAAAAATCGTAGTACGCTGTTAAGAGTTAAGACATACCATCTGCGCGGAATTGGCGAGAGCATGTATAACAAACTACATCCCCTTTTTCTCGAAGTAGTGGTAAAATTGAACCACAATCGGAGCAAAATGCTGGTGTTGTAACAAAAGTATCCATGCTCCACATTTGCTAAAAATATTTACATAACCTAAAAGGTAAACACGAGATTCTAAACATACATGTATGTCAGTTTACACCGAAATGTAGCGTTTGACGACTACTCGACCTATTACATCGACGTTGATGAATTCCTAAAAAATTTGCTGGCTACTGTAGTCAGTGGCGGATCAAGAGGGTGTTAGACCTGGTGACCGCCAGGGGCCCCGAGCTCGGAGGATCAATCTCCCCAGCGCGCTAGGGCGATTGTTCAAAGCTGATGTTTTTCTTCAGTTAATTATTATGTTATCAATTTTAATTAAAAATAGTAATCGATAAGATGATTACACTAAGTATTTTTTACATTTTTAAAAGTATAATAAAATAAATTATCTGTTTCCTTTTTTATTTCTGCTTTGCATTTTAATATTTTGTAGAACATTTTGCAGCCCATCATTGTTGCGTAGTCTGATACACACAAGCATTTTCTTGCTATACCCATTCTCTGTTTCACTAATTGTTTCAATCATCTGTTAATTTCTCAAATATAAACATAATTTGTCTGTAATATATTATTGTTTTCAAAACCATATCGCTAGTCTGGAACATAAAAGTTATATACAATCAAGAATCAATAGAATCAATAGGATAAAAGAATTATACTTATATTATATATATAAATCCTGCTATCAATATTGCGTCTTTTCATAACCCAGTCTTATTGCGTCCACTAGAAATGCTGCAGTTAGCCAGAAGATTATTCAAGTATATTGCTCTCCACGAAATATCAGGTCGATCGCTCCTTTTAAAGTTTATCTAGGTGGCGTACCTTAGTGACTCCTTTAATTCTGCTAACATTATTGCGACCACTGTATATTTTTTGTACAGTTTCCATACCATCTCATGCACCTTACTGCATCCGCCATGTTGCCTGATTTCCTGACAATTAATGTTCTAAAAATAGCTTTATTTACATTGCATAGAGTAAACTAAACTACATACGTGTTCTCCATATACATTTTCGATATATTCGATTATGTGCATTTTGTGTTGCATTTTGACTTTGTCAGGCTCGTTCTACTCTTACGTGAATAACTCTGTATACTAAAAATTACTAGTCAGAAGACAAAACAGAGAAGTTTTAATGCTTCATTTTATTATAATATTAGCACTTGTTTTCAAAGAGAAAGATAAAAACCTATAATTGGAAAAAAACGTGAAAAAAATTATCGAGTGATTTTGATCTTTTGACACAAATGTTGTTTCTGCCTATTATGTGAATGTGGAAGTTTGATTATCATTATACGACTTCTTCTTACATGAATTTTACTCTTGATACTTATTTTAATGTTTTTCGAACGCAATTCCCAAAATCAACAGAAACAACGTAAGCGGATCTAGATATAAAATGCATCCCATGTGAATTATACAGAGTGAGCCAATCTATACAATTTTTTTTACTGATTCTAATAGGAATGTTTCTTGACCAGTTTTGAAAGGCATATGTTTCGAAAGGTGCTCTACAACCTGTTTGTTGATTGGCGTCGAAACGTCACACATACTATGTCCAAAAAATATTTCTTTAAAAACTAAAGAGCGACCTCTCACTACGAAACTGCGTTAACAGATTTTATGTAGACAAATATTGTATTGGCGTTTATTTCAGTTACTTTAGTTTGTGATAGGTACCCTGTAAAAACTGTATTTATTATTTTAACTGATAAGACACCCGGCCTGCAATTAACTTTTTAACGGAAATTGTTTGCCCTTTCAAGATAAAGAAAAGTGGAAAAAGACTAATAGAATCTAGAGAACTTTAAATTTAACCAACAAAGAATTGCGAAGTGAATATCGCATCTTTGACGTTCAATCGAAAAACTGAATACGCCTTGTTGTAGAACATCCTTCGAAACATATTATGCATACAATAAATAGTTAATCTATTGCTAATAATAAACCCACTGAGGAAAAAGTAGTATAGCCTGAATCACCCTATATAATTATTATACAGTTTTTAATTGACATTTTGTTTGCTTTATTTACAGTGTTAAACCGCATTAAAATCGAAAAAAAAACATTTAAATAAGAAAATATTATTGTTTAACATCTATAATAGGAATATAATCGGTTGATGATAACATAACTAGTTCGTATTTTTAACGAAATCGGGTACAACATACACCTCTTTCCCACTTTTTTACTACAAATGTGATATTGATATATGTTACGAACCCAATTTCCAAAATTTTAAATTAAATTATTATTGCTTTACAGCTGTTGTAATATGACTTCAATTATTTGCATACACATTTACGCTATACTGCAAGTAGTGATGCCATTATACTAAGCAAATTCGAAGTACATTAGACTATTAAATTAGGCAATGCGGAATAAGTAATACGTTTGATAAGGGAAATTGAGTAACAAGCAGGCCATTGCTTATGGGATGGGTGCAAAAGCGAATTAATAAAAAGGCACTGAACTCTGTGGAAAACCTTTGCGGTGACTTTCCAGTATCCACTGCACCAAAAGCTCTTCTTCATTTTGAGACAGTACTGGAGGTGGCCCGTGACTGGTCTTTGAAAAATTTTCGCTTAATCGAAAATGTAAGGTCTGTCTCGGTATTCCAAAATTTCTAGCAGCAGTCTTTTTCTGCACACCACCTTCAATAGCTTCTATAGCTATTTGGACGTCGTTCTTGTCATATTTTTTTTGGTATGATATTCCGTGAGCTACCTTAGGCATGATCTAAGAAGAAAAAGTAGACCCGTAAGAAAAGCAATTTCAAAATCTGGAAAATGCCTTTCTTACGGACTACGCTGCTATTAAGTTCAGTTGTTGGCATACCTCAACCTACAGTAATTAACAGTATGCTAACAACTGTCTATAACTAATTTAAACGTGGTTTGGATCTTTTTAGCAGTTTAATAAGGCATATGGAGAAAGAAGCCCACATTTGATGTATTTTCTGATTTTTAGTTGAAATTTAGTAATTGGCGCCCTATGTCAGTAACTAAATTTTCCCTTTTATAGATACTCAGTTATTGGCACCCACCAAAATAGTTATATTATGGGGATTATTGAGGTTAGAAACACATCAAAAGTACAATAAGTTGTTATCTCACCTATATAATCAGTAACATCAACTGGCACACGTTTTACAACAAAAAAAATGATCACCTTCCTTATAAATTTCCGTTTCATTTCACTTGACTAAAACTGGAGACCTAGTTGCACACCGTCAAAATATTGCCCGCCAATTTCTCAGAATGACAATCCAGTAAAACCAAATGTCACACAAAGTTGTACAAAAGGTGTAACTACAGGAATCTACTATCGCAAAGGCCTAAAAGAAGAAATCTATCTTATTATTTCGACTTTCACGAAGCTGTGCCAACGGCTGTATGGCTTACCCTACACGTTTGTAGTCCGGATGTTGTTGGAGAATTTGGTTTAAATGGGCTTTATATACATAGTGGGGAGTTGATTCTTTACAAAATTTTGCAAGCTGCAGATCACACTGGGGAAAGGATATCTTCCAGGGAAGAAAGTGGTAATCGTATAGTTGAAGATGTTGTAGGTCTATTTTCATTTGCCCTCTGAGTTTTTTGGCGCGGATTGTGTAGGTTGGCGATAGTTTAGGAGTTGTTTGGAATTTATTATGGTATATTGGATTGTTTACGTCTGCATAATTTATGTGGTTGGCGTTGTAAGCAACGGAGAGCGTGTAATTTAGTAAGTTTTGTTGCCTTCTAAATATTGGGGGAAGTTGTCCTGTTTCGCAGTACAGACTTTGAGTTGGGCTTGTTCTAGGTGTATGCTCTTGTGATTATTCTGAGACCTTGGTTATAGATTGCATCAGTAATTTTGACGTTTGAGTTTGCCTCTCCATATATGTATGAAGTTTCATAATCTAATTTTGATCTAATTAGCCCATTAAAGAGAGTTATAAGCGTATCAGTTTTAATACCCCATTGGTGGTGAGACTGATTTAAAAAAGTTCCAGAGCTTTTTGACATTTGTCTTTAAGTTTTTTAATATGGCTAATCCATGTTAATTTCCTATCAAAGTTAATCCCCAGGTATGCGATTTCTTCTACATATTTTAGTTTTTTCCCATTCATTTTCAGTTTTGGATACTCCGGTTTGTACTTCTTTGTGAATTTTATACTTAGTTTTTTTCTGTAGAAAAAAGTAGGCCACTTTTTTCACTCTACGTTTCTACATAGCTGGTTTAATGTTTTTTGAAGTTGCTTCTGACTATCGCGAGGGTCCGTGTTTATACAATATATTATAATATCGTCCGTGTACAGTAACGACTTTACTGGGCTTTTAATGCTATTTACTAAGTCGTTTATAGCTACCAAAAAAAGGGTTGTGCTTAATACAGAACCTTGGGGTAGTAGCCCATTCTCTTGTGTCCTCTTCGTAGATGTTGTGTTTCCCAGTCTGACTTGAAAAACCCTCCCTGTCAGAAGTTTTTAATAAAATGCACTATTGTTCCTTGGATGCTCCATTCTACTAGTTGTTTTACAACTTTGTAATTCCAAGTCATGCCAAAATCCTTTTCCATATCTAATAATACCGCTGTGATTTCTTCTTTATTGATAAAGGCGTTTTTAATTTCTGCTTCCAATTTTGTCATGTTGTCCAGCGTAGATCGTTCTGTTCTGAAGCCGCTCTGTTCCTTTCTTATTTTATTGTTTTTTTCCAGGATCCACATTAATCTTTACCATTTTTTCCAGTATTTTACACATGGTGTTTGTTAAATGTATTGGTCTATAATTTTGGGGTCGGGTTTTATCTTTATAAGGTTTCCGATTCTCTCCAACAGTTTGGAAAAACATTTTGTGTCCAGATGGTATTATATAATTGAGGACCAGAAGTAACAAAGGGGCTAAGTGCCAATTTGCCGAAAAATGAGATATTTCTATAGATAGGTTCTAGGTACCATGGACTATATCCTATCAAACGGGCAAAGTGCCAGGACTTCAAATTCCGTAAATAATCAGGCAGATAGGTGACACTTTCTGCAAGTGCTCTGTCATTTCCACATGAAAGGAGTCAAGTGCCGTCCACTATAGCCTACCAGATGGGGATGGTAATATTGTAGTTGTGTGTAAATTTACTTTTATGAATACTTTTGATTTGACAAAAAAGCATTTGCTTTTGCATTTGCAAAAGCTATTATATAAAAGAAAAAAAGCGGCAAAGTAGTTTATAAAGATATGAGAACTCGTACAGTCCCTGGAAAATTTACACAGGATGATAAAATAGTATATTAAAGAACTAGTTTCATAAGGCCTTTTCTTTACGCACGAGTCCAAGTTTGAAAAACGAGACGCGAAGCGTCGAGTTTTTCAACGGACGAGTGTGACAAGTGGTCTTATGAAACGTGTTCTTTATACTATTTTTTCTATTGAGGAAGTTTAAGAGTATTTTAAATAAATTTATGTAGAAAATTTTACGTCAAATCGATTACTAGGGAGTTTTTATAAACACCTATGGCAGCACTGACAGGTGGCTGAAACTGACATTTCAAACTTTCAAATTCAAATCGAACTACCAACATCGTAAAAAACAAACTAAAAACAGTACGATTATAGGCCTCCTTAACGTACTGTTTTTAAGGTAAAACAGTGCGCTTAGAACGGCTTTATAAAACCGAAATAGAAAAAACTTGTTACAGAGCACATAAATAGCATACCCCGAGAGCAGTCCCATTATTCGCGCACAAAAAGTGCAAAGGAATATATGAGTCCAGATTTAAATATTAACCGCCTTTATAAAGCGTTCATGAAGAAATATCCCCACAGCTTGGTCACCTATAAGTTTTACAGAAAAGTATTAAAAGAAGACTTTCCAAATGTTTCCTTTAGAGCACCTAGAAGTGACACCTGTAGGAAATGTATCTCGTTAAATTGCGAAATAAAAGCGCAAGGTGAAAGAAGTCGGGCAGCGAAGGTCGAGTTGGACGTGCACCATCGAAAGCAGAAGCAGCTTTTTTACCACGCTCATCAAAAGGGACATCGCATCGTCGCAAGAGCCAGGAAGCACCACGAGTGTGTTCTCAGTGGATTTAGAACAAGTCATGTTCGTACCTACTTTGACCGCCTCTGATATGTTCTACTTGAGCCAACTTTCATGCTATAACTTAGGAATCAGCTTTGGGGATAACAAGCATTCATGTGTTGCTGGCATGAAGGAGTGGAAGGACGTGGCGGTAACGAGATTGCGTCTTGCTTATTACGCGTCCTAAATATGGGCATTGCAGAAAAAAGGAATGTTTTTATTTGGAGCGACAACTGTACCGCCCAAAATAAAAACAGAATGATTGTGTTTATTTACGTGTTTTTGGTGAGTTGTGGACCTTTGACACCATTGAACATAGGTATCTTGTCAGAGATCATAGCTTCCTTCAGTGCGACAGGGATTTCGCCTTGATCGAGAAAAGAAAGCCTAAGTGTGCTCCTATGGTCTCCGAGGACTTACACGATGTAATACTATCAAGTACACACACAGGCCGATTTGAAATAGTAGATATGTCACAGAAAAAATTTTATGATGTACAAGCGGCAGCCGACAAGATTTTAAATCTCAAACAAGTGAATATTAACAAAGTTGTACGATTGAAAGTTGACTGCCAACAACCTGGTTTTTTGTTTACTGCTGAATCTTTTCTGAAGCAGCACATTTGAAAGCAACTCCGATACTTAGAAGAGGAAAAACCATGGAAGATCTTAAAAATATCTCAATTAATCAGCTGCCAGACATTAACAAGGTCGGCGACAACAAGAAAAAACACTTAATATCAATGATTCCTTATCTACAAGACTATAAACACCAAGCATTCTACACTAATTTAACCAAATACACATAACCTGGCACCACAGATTATATAGGGCACTTAGGCCGTTTCCCAATTTTTGTTTTAATTTTTTTTATTATTTTCAAGTTTTCATTTTTTTTGTTGTTTTTGTCGTAGTATATTTAGGCGTAAGGCATATAATATGTTATTTAATTATTTGAAAATAAGAAATCTTTTGTTTTGGTATGTGAAGGTTTTTTTTAAATTTCTCTGTTTCACAATTTTGGCACTTGGCCCCTTTATTACTTTTGCTTCTCAATTCTAAAATTTCATTTTTAACTAGTTTCGGTAAATTTTTAAGCATTTCATAGTGTACTAGATCAAGTCCTGGTGATGATCCGCTACTGTTATTTAGAGCGTCCTCTAGTTCCTTATATGTAAAATCGTTGTTGTAGTAATTTGTATTCTGTGAATGGATATTTATTTCTTCTTCCTCTATCTTTGTTTTGTATTTCTTGAAGTTTTCTTAATAGTTTTGTGTACTCGAGGAGCGTGCATAAGATATACTTAGGCATTCTAATATTTCTTTTTTTACGGTAATTGTTTGATTATTTTCAATTAGTACAGAAATTTGAAAGTGTTTATGTTTACCTTTTATTTTGTTTATTTTACTCCATATCTGTTTTAGATCGGTTGTTTCATTTATAGAGGAAACGTAGCATTCCCATGAGTCTTGCTGTGCTTTATTTACGATCTGTCTGGTTAAGGCCCTTTCCTTCTTGAAGTTAACTAAGTTTTCAATTGTTCTAATTTTCCAATATTTGTTGAATGCTGTTTTCTTTCTTAATATCGCTGCTTTACATGTTTCGTTCCAATATGGTACCCTATGCTTTTGCATTATGGTATGTTGTTTAATGGGTATTGCTTCTTTGGATGCTTTCGGTTAATATATTCGTGCGTAAATTGATATTGCATTTTTTACTAGTTGGAAATTTATTTTGGTTCATTATTTCTTGAAATTTCGCCCAATCCGCTTTGGCAATGAACCATTTTGGTTTGGTGATTTCATTTTTTTGGTTATATCCTCCTATTTCAATTATTATAGGGAAATGATCATTACCGTATAGATCTGTATCCGGTTGCCATGTTAATTCTGATCTAATTTTGGATGTACAAAGGGAGAGATCGATTGCTGTGAAGTTATTGGATTTGGTATCGAAATGGGTTGGTCTACTATCATTTAATAGTGTTAGATCGTTATTGTCTATAACTTTTCCTAAGAGATTTCCTCTTGAATTTGTATATTTTGCTCCCACATAGTGTTGTGGGCATTAAAATCTCCAACCAATAAGTAGGGCTTCGGTAGCTGTCTTGCTATACTTTCCATTTCCTCCAATTCTAAAATATGACTTTCAGGTATATAGATAGTACATAGTGTAATTTTTTGTGGCATCTGTATTTGAACTGCGATTACTTCTAATTGAGAATTTATTTTTAGTTGTTCTGTAGGTATAGATGTATGTTAAAATAGAAACTCCTCCCCACCCATCTTCTATTTGTCGATATTTGTTGTATGTTTTAAAGTTTTTAAGCGTTGGTTCTTTTTTATTTTTCATGTGTGTCTCCTGTAGGCATATTACTTTGGGGTGCAGTTCAAGAACCATAATTTGTATTTCGTTGTATCTTTTATAAAACCTATATTGTACTATTTTAAAGTTATTTTGTATTGTTGTTTAGGTTATGTAAGTATTTTTAGCAAATGTGGAGCATGGATACTTTTGTTACAACACCAGCATTTTGCTCCGATTGTGGTTCAATTTTACCACTACTTCGAGAAAACGGGGATGTAGTTTGTTATACATGCTCTCGCCATTTCTGCTCAGATGGTATGTCTTAACTCTTAACAGCGTACGATTTTTGTATTTATGTGATTTTGTTTGCAGCATTTGGAGATGGACAGATTAAATACACAATTCATTTTAATTCTTTGGACGCATATGCTAAAAATGCAAAAGAGGATAATCGTAAAGATGAAGCAAAAGAAGACGAAGGCCCAGTTGTTGATCGAAAATGCCCAAAATGTGGAAATGATAAAATGTCTTATGCCACTTTACAATTGAGATCTGCTGATGAAGGACAAACAGTTTTTTATACATGTACCAAGTGTCAATTCAAAAAAAAATGAAAATTCATGAATATGTAAAAAGACATTTAATATACTATTATAAACACTTTTGTATTCAATTTGAAAATTAAAATATTTATGTACATTCAAATGGTACACTTCTTAAAAATAAAATGTAAATTATTACTACCAGGCAAGTTTATCATGCCATTATGAGCTTGCACAAAAAGATTGTAGAATTTTAGATCAAACATATACATGCTAGTATATTTATACAAGTTTAAAATTCTCACTTGACCATTAACAATATAATATATAAACTATGGGCATTATTAAAATTTTTATTAATTTCGATAGTAAACAGAATAATGAGTGTTGATAAACTTAGCTGATGTATAATTTACCAAAAATATCTGTAAACTTAATCTAAAATTTCAATTTCTGCTACGACAGGTGGCGTAGTTGGTTTGCTAGTGTACCAAGGAATCTTCTTTTCATAGTAACTTATCACAATTTCTGGACATTTTATGTTTACTTGTCTAGCAGGCACTAAATCTGCTTCTTCACATCCTTGCCACTTCATTAGAAACATTAGTTCACCACTGGCATCTGTAGCTCCTATTATAGAATCGGCCTTCAAACCCCGATCAAATCCACGCGGCCTATTGTCTTCTGTAATGTTTTTCTGCTTGTTTGCTTTTTCTGCTTCTGTAGGAATAATACTGACAGGTGCAGAACTCTTACGCTGTGCTTCAAATGCTGCGATCAGATCTGGACAGTCTAAATTTTCTTCTGGTTCCCAAGTGTTATCTTCACTAAAATTTAAAAGATTCTTTTTGTACAAGATTTCTACTAATTATCTCCTGTAACACATACTCCGAGTAACCTTTCCACTTCAGCAAGTACTCAATTTTACCATTTCGAACTCTCTTATTTAAAACTTTTTCGACGGAAAACTCTTCATTTGGACTTTCTTCCGAATCTCCTTCTTTACTTCTTTTGGCAGATTCATCTAAAAAGAATATTTATTATCAGTAACATATAACACGACAAGGCTGTAATTTACTTCACAGTATATTAATATATGGGTGAAAAATGGAAATGAAACAAGTTGTAAAAATACTTGACAAACAAATGATTGAAATGCAAAAATATCAAGCATTGTAAAATACCATCTACAGTACCAGAACATAATAAACTGTGTTTGTTGGTACACTATATTTCCGTTAGGGAAAAGTACAGTCAATGTTCGCATTGTGTCCTGGTACAGAAGAAAACATATGCACAAGTTTTTAAGATATCTATACCGTGTGCTAGCTTTGAATACGTTCAATAAGGAAAATACATGCGTTTGTGGAATTCGTCAATTTCCTGCTCCACAAGTTGAAAAACGCGCCCAAAACAAGGTGTACGCAGAAGGGACGTTAATTTTCCGGAGATTACATCCATTTTATATTTTTATAATACCAAATTAAGTATAAATTCGAAAAAATGTATACACATAGTGTAATATTATCACCAAATCTGATGCGCAATTGCCGCCAACGTGGCGTAGTGGTAAAGGATTCGTTTTGTAATGCGATCTTCAGGAGTTCGAATCCTCCCTTCTGCTTTATTTTTTTTAAATTATTTTTTTATGAAAAATGTTATATTTCTGTAAATACAACTCTGTTGCATTCTCTAAATATACATTATACAAAAATACATGCATTTTTGCGTTTCATAAGAAACTAAATAATAAACCAGTATTATTTAATTGTTAAGTTTATTGTTACATATTTAATAATATCAATTAAATAGCTTATCACTAATTATTAACGCAAGCTTTCCTTCCTATACATTTTTAAAATGTAAATGATTAAATACAAACACATTAAAATCACATATTGATAAAATTTCGATTTTTGCCTAATTCTTGTAATATCTCTACAGGAGGCATGTAATCCCTAGAAGACTCCATTAATCTTCATTATTCTTTTACTTGCACTGCTGTATTTAGAAAATTAGAAAGTTGCACAACTAATTCTCATGTAAACTTTGTATAGAAGTGCTATTC
>JABXWE010012199.1:0-10393 GCA_014611495.1 Limonius californicus
GACATTCAAGACACGCCCTTGAACAGGATTCTGTCCTTCGCCGAAGCGACGGACCTGTTCAGGGAGTGAAGTCTTTTGCAACCCCTAGGGAGCACAATGGGCCCTGGTGGCCTAAGTGCAGGTGCTTGCTCTGACCCAGAGAATCATCATCGTCATCAAGATACCTTATAGAAATCACTTTTCTACGAAGTGTATGTCGCTGTAGGTGGGACAAGCCCAAGAAGATTTTGCTGATGCTTTATTGATACTTAGATTAACATTTTTAAATGTTATATGTATCCAGTAAACCTTTTATACCGAGCTTGTATACTATGTTATATACTGTTTTCTTCATTGCTACAATTTTCCACTTCTTGCGTTGACTCCTATTCGCAACACATATATGGTGGATTAACATTTACAGACTCTGAAAATATTTCATATACTTCATACTAGCTTTCTTTGCATTACACAAAATGTTGGATGAAATTTTTTGGTTTTTTTTTTACTTAAACTACGAATTAATACGCACAACGAATTTATTTTTATTTTTGGAAATCGATAGTATTGTTATTTCATATGCAGTGCGCGTAGAGTGCAACCCCAAATCAACTAGTCTCTCAAAACTTTTATTTAGAATCAATACCTTTCTTCCTAATAAGGAAATTTCTTGTTGTTTTGACGGGGTTGACTTTGTTTTGCATGATGGTTAGTTCTCCAACAAAACGAGAGAAGATTTTTACATTAAGTGACCTTACTTCTATGTCAGATAGGGACGTTGCAACAGAGTGTGGTGTAAGTTCAAGAACAATTCTAGTTCAAGTGAAAAAACACGAAAAATACGGGCGGAAAAACAACTGCATGAGATGAAGCGTTTGAAGAAGAACCACATGACAATATATCCCTACAGAAATTACGGGAAGTGCTGGATAATACTAATACAAATCTGACTATGATCAGATCAGTGCAAAGCCTGTCTTGCCAATAAAAAGTAAGGGTAAAGGCAGGAATTCAACTGACCGCAGAATGTTCAGTATCGAAAGGATTACGGCAGGGATGTTGCTTCTTTCGTACACTATTTAAAATGTTTATAGACGCAGTATTACAACAACGCAAAAATAAATGTAGCAGCATGAGCATGTCAATAAAAATTCCACGCTGTATATCTTACTGTTCACCGACGACGGGTTCATAATAACGCAGGAACAAGAACATGTAGAGTATGGTACATGTTGAGAAATGCACAAGATGAATATCTAAAATAGAGGCTAATACTAAACATAGAAAAAACAAATTATATATGTATCTGAAGAAAGGAACATCGCGATGGCTATGAATGCTAATAGTACAAGTATGCTGACAGACAAAATACTAAGCAGCGCCAATAGGGCGACCAGGATTATATAATGTAGAAATAGAACACAGGATAAGGCAAAGACAAAAAGTTATAGCGGCTTTGAATAGAATACTATCGGACACAAGCATAAGTAAAAAACAAACAACAAAGCAGATATATAAGTCGATGCTACAAAGGTCCTGCTATGAAGCATGGAATCGAAATACGGCTTATGTCTGAAAGGCATCCGGCACAGCTAAAAGTACTCGAAATTGGTTGAGTGAGGATTGGCGAGAGGATGCAGATGAAATCGGATTTCATAGAAGAAATCGGGGAACAGTAGTTATATGTTAAACGAATGGGATTACCATATAATGAGAGATTCCCAAAAAAATAATGAACGGTATTCCCAGAGATTACAAAAGAAAGGACGATCACATAAGGGACGGAGAGAGAACATACAGCAACTGATGACATAATGAACATAGAACGAGGAGAGTAGCCAGATAGAGTACTGTACGCCGAAAGACCTGCAATGATTATGAAAAAATTGCAACAGAAAGAAACACCAAAATGGATTCTATAAAAAGAAGGTCCAACTCACACCAAGACTTAGCTCCCGTTGAAGTCGCATTTCATTTAGAAAGTTCGTTGCATCAAGAAGAAAGACATCCGATCTCAGAACAAGCAACTGCTAATTAATCTAGTGATAAAAAAGGAGCTCCCGGAGACCAAGAAGAATGCTAGTTGAACTGCAGACAATTGGTAGAAGAGGTCAGTAACACCTTCTGTTGTAAGAGTCACGATAGGTCAGGCAACTGAACAACGAAACAATTACAGCCGGTCATAAGGACCACACAGTCAAACATACCCTGAACGAGATGTTCTGGAGTTGCTTTTCATATATGTCACCAAAAGCTGTCATACCTATTGAAGGAATTATTGAATAATCCTAAGTATAAGGAGCTACTTGAACGTCAACTTATAAGCTTGGAAGAAGTTCTTTCCTAGAGTGAAGCAACTTTTTACAAGTTACATGATACAATGCAAAGCAATGACAAAATATATTCAACTTGAAAATATTCCTATCATCAATTGGCTTGATAACAATAATAATCCTGTAGAAAATTTGTTCGCTATTTCCAAGGCTAAAGATATGAAAATGAATTGCGTAATAGAAAGCAAGATGATATAAGTAGAAAGTCAGGTGTGCTTCGGGGGCAAGAAAATTTTAGAAAACTGCAAGAAAATAGTTGACTCCAAAACAAAACGATACAAGAATTTATCCACGCTAAAGTTCTGGTATTTCATTTGTAAACTATTATGACCAGTAAATATGTCTTCCAAATATTATACCACTGTTCACATTAATCCACCCATTACTGTGTTTCCATTGTTTGTATATTTTGAAATTGTAGAAAATGATTAAACAGCGTTTTATGACAAATTCAAAGGTTCATGGCAACTGAATGAATTATTCTACTTTAAACAAGAGTACCTAACGTTTTTCACATTATTTCATGTACCCCCTAAGAAAGACGAAAAGTAAAAGAATACTATAAAAAACAACTGCAAAAATTTATGTGATGCATACTTAAAAACGATGTTGACGAGATTCAGAATTAAATAAACATTGTGTCTTCTCGCTGACGTGTCAAATTACTACAGTTTGGATTTTACGTAAAGTGGATAGCCGATAATATAACGTGATATAGAAACGCTTCCGTTTCTGGGCACATGACCTTAATTATTGTTAACTAACCCTTTATTGAAGTTGATTGGGCTAGCTAAACGCCATTTGCACTAAAATTTAAAATAATTTTTAATTAAATATAGTAAAACAACTTTATAAATTTTGATATTTATAACCTATGTTTTACTCTGAACTATCTATTATAAAGTAGAGATTTGAAATTTACTAAAATATTTAGCGTAATAGTGATAGTTTAATAATTTAGCATAAAATGTCTATTTAATCAAGGGATAAGACTTAGAATATTTAAGAATTTCAGATCTTTCGAGAAATATGCTGAATTGGTATGTAATTCAGACACATTTATTTTTATTCTTCTAAAGATTTTTATGTTTGTACTCTCTTCACATAGCAACGCACCTGATTTAATATGGAACCTAAGGAGATTGTATACAGGCATACTAGACCTCCTTCATGGTAATATTCTAATTTTATTGTGTAATGAGACTGCCAATAACTCCTCATCTATGAGGTAACAGCAAATTGGTATAAGATTTTATCGCTGCAGTTTTGATCCCGAATCAGATGGTATGTCTATTATCCGCCATTTTTGATTCACTCTATATATATCGACGACTAACGACGGAAGGAGCGAGGATGACTAACTTAACTAAACGTTGTAGGGATAACAATATTACTAAGAAAAAAAGATAAGATTAGTCTAATCGCTGGTATTTCCAGTTGCTACATGCAGACCCGAGAGATGGGCTATAACCAATGCTTCCCAAAGTGTAGGTCATCACCCCCTACGGGGTTAGGGTTAGGGTTCGCGAGAGGAGTTCCATAATAAAAGAAATGCCTTTTCCGAACGCTTATTTCCGCCTTTCACAAACTAAAAGAAAATAAATCATATAGAAAATCTTAAAATTTTCAAAAATTCAAGAACCTAAACATAAATATCTGAAAAAATAAAAACAAGGTGCAAAGTAAAAACGCCAATGCAATGTATGTGCCTGTTTTTCAGAAACTAGGTTTCCAAGTGTGGGCTCTGTATTCGATACACACACAATAATATCGTTTCCAAGTTCGCGGCAATTTCATACTTCTGTTTTGATGGCAGGCATAGACGAGAACCTTAATTCGCACAAATATGATGTAGCAAATGACACCAAACATTGTCCACAAGCTCGGGGCATTCTTGCATTCTTTTGGTTCAAAATTGATCTACGCTCTGGGAAAAGAAGTCTAGTTTCAACATTCCATAACATATTATTTCAATAAGTTTTTCTTTCATGTTTGTTGAAATTTCAGCTTGTTATTCTTCGCAGCTGCCTGCAACCCCATATTTCTGTGTAAGGACCTAATCAATTGTTCTACTGTATCTTTTAAATAGTAATTCTGGTTAAGAGTATAAAAATATACATCCTGTTTGGGACCTGTTTAAGTGCAAGCATAGGTAGAAAACCCATTCTTTTACCCTTCTGCCCAAGCTGCAACTAGATTTTTCACATGCATTTCTTGTACCAATCGTTGCAGCGTGCAGCCAGCATTTTACAATACAAACATACAAAACCAAGCACAAGTATTTCATTAATGGTAGCTAGAGCTGAAGCAATCGCGTATAGTAAATACGCAACAGCTTGTTCAACGAAATTGTCTAAAATCGGATTCAGTATCCATCTGCGATTCTCATAACTGTTTTGGATTTCTATGGGGAAATAGTCAATAAGCGGTTGTTTTAAATTGTGCAAACTAACTTGCATATCTGTAAATACGTTCTCAGAATGTATCGTATTTTCATGTTTTAATAAATCTTCCATGAGTTCTTGAACGCACTGAAATGAATCAAACTTCTTCTTTCCAACTGAAGTCGACCAGAAATCAAGTTTCTTTATAAATTCCTAAATTTTGTCCGTGGCCGTTTTTATATTAATATCGCAGACTTGCAAACTACTACTAAGAACGTTGTTCTCTGTAATGGTTCATTTTTAAATAGTTTTCTTTGTCATTTGTAAATTTTCCTAAATTAATTTGAAAATTTTTTTAAATAATTAAATAATATAATTAGCGTTGTGTCACTCATACACGTAAAACTGACACCTGAGAAGGAGCGTCGAAATGGTTTCGTGCTAAAACCACAAGATTCTGACGCGATAAACCCGGGGTCGATTCTCGGACGGTGCCGAGTTTTTTTAATTTCTTTTTTATTTAAATTTTGTTAATTTTAACAGTATTAAAAATGATTTTTTTTATATAATATTGTTTATTTAGTTAAACTTTTATTTTAGTACATGTTTGCCAATAGGTCGTTAAATCTTACTGGTAGTAAAATTTGGTATATTTTATATTAACAAATAAAAGCAGAACTAGGTTACCAACGGAGTTGGTAATTCCGCTAACATTAACAAATAGGTACATTTGAATCAAAATAATTAAAAACAAAGTATTATGTTGCTGCTGGAATTGAACGTGGGCTTCCCGAGTGACGATTTAATGCTGGAGTACATCGGTTCATCGAATGTCTTTCTTGTGCTATCTCAATATTACATATATAAGAGCTCTGCGCAGCGAAATGAAATCAACAATATCTTAAAAATTGATTGACACTAAATAAATTAACGCCCTAATGACTGCAACTGATATCAGTTGACACTAACTAATGTGTAAATGCGAAATGCCGCATCAAAGGTATCTATCTGGGAAGACAACTCTATTTGCCGATATGTGATTTCCAGGTAAATATATTTTTTTTATTTTATTTACACAAAATTTTAAATTAAAAAACATTAAATTTGTATAAGCAGTTCCTAAAATTTATTTAACCTATACCTGACATTGCGGGCACCGCCTGTTACAATCTCTCCAAACATATTTTTGCTAATATTTCAAATAACCGATATATCAAGGTGATTCGTCTTAGTTGACTCATTTTGTATACGCATATTTGCATTATTATGAGTAAATATAATACCAGGATCCAATAATGAGTCTACTTTTACCTACAGAAACGATACACTATTCATTTTCAAACATCTTGTAGAAAATACATAGCAATAGCATTGAATATGTAGGTACAGTTTGACGAATTGCAACCCTTCGGCGAAGTGGTTGCTACGAGGGTCTCTTCATTTTGCCTTAGTTTAATGATACAGCTTTACGGAGGCGATAGGAGCTTATTTTCGTAATTACGAGTGAAAGACCATATTTTATTCGGGATTATGTCACGGAATGCATATGACTGAACCCTGAAATTAGCAAGTTTAATATTTTATAAATCACGCGGTTTGAGGTTTACCCAAGACACAATTATCAGCAACACGAATTACGAGAAATAATAAATCGTCCTAAATTTGATGATTTACGTGAAATGAACCGCATCTACAATCGACTCACAATACTATGAGCGTGTTCGTTCCGATCCTGCTCAACAAGTTTCAGTTATTTGCTTTAATCCTCAAGTGTAAACAGCACAAATGTCGCTCTTGTCATAATGCTTACAAACTAAGAAATCACGTAGCCTAAAAACTACTATTTGAAGAAATGACAAATACAAGCTATTCCAGCAGTTTTTGTTTGATTTACATATTTAAGTTGTATCCAATTTCAGACTATACTTCGCTTTGAGTGTCTAGCAGTGTATTCAGTTTGAGTTAAATAACATTGAAGTAATAATTCAAATATTTAAATATTATGAAGCAGAGTCAAATGGAAACATCAGAAGTGCCCTAACAAATGTACCGAACGGAACTTTGCCCTACAAGTTGGCAGAAATATTATTTTTGAAATGTAGAACGCCTTGCTAATGGCATATTATAACAACAATTAAAAATGTTAACATAGCGACAGTTTAAATAGGCAAGTACACTTGAACACTGCACCAGGGAGGAACAACGTTCTGTTATTCGTTTCTTGCAGCGAGAAAGGGTGAAATCCATTGATATCCATCATAGAATGAAAGTCCCATATAGAAATTCATGTTTGTCGCCCCAATAAGTGTACTAATAGAGCAACAAATTCAAAACAGGCTGATTCTCCCCGACCTGTTCAAGCAAACCAAATTGTGACGGCTGAATCGACTGCGACCGTTGAAGCCTTGGGGAAAGAAAATAGTTCCTTTAACCTTGATGAAATCGCTGAAGTTTTAATATAAGCCATGGTTCTGTACATCATATTATGCATAATATCTTCCAGTTCCTTAAACTGTCAGCAAGGTGGGTGACAAATCGATTGACTGCAGAATTAAAACAACGACTTGTTGATGCTTGTCAAGAATTTTTGCGACGATATGAAGCAGAAGGAGATGCCTTTCGGGCAAGGACTGTAACTGGGGATGAGTTCTAGGTGCTCTATCATCAACCGGAAACTAAGAGAGCAGTCAAAGAACGGCATCATACTTCGCACACCTCTCGGAATGAAAGGTTATGCTGACTACATACCTAATAACGTTACTATTACTAGATTCACATACTCAGAACTCCTAAAGAACCGCCTCAAGTCTGCCATAAGAACCAGAAAGTAAGGATTTCTGAGTTCCGGCATTCTTTTGCAGCACGACAACGCGCGGCTACATACTGCACGTTCAATGGTGGAACCAATACAGGATTTGAAGTTTGAATGTCTACCACATTCTCCTGATTCCCCTTACCTTGCCCCTTTTTTCAGGTATTCAAGCCCTTCCAAAATGGTGGAGGACATGCATGGAAGGTAATGTGGACTATGTCCAAAAATGACATACTTGTTTTTGATATTACTTCAATAAATTAACAACGTCTTTACGGTGTTAATTTGACTCTACTTCGTACCATTACAAACGTTTAATCGACAGTGCTACTGTAGCAGACGCTAAAACATCAAAAATTTCATAGAAGTATAAGAAAAACGTCCACGAAACATAAAATTTACTTCTATACCGACCCCTCAAAAACTGCTATATCTTTTTCCTATTATTTTCATGTCTGTTCCTCAATTTATCAGATTATATTTCAGGATGAAAGATATACTGGCGTACAATACCACTAGCTATTATGCCATATGCAATAATTTTATTAGTATCAGTAAAGGCGCGAATGCCAATCAAAAACAATAGAAGTTTTTGTCAACGCTTTCTGGATCACCTTTCTCAACTGCTGAACTTACTTTCTGCTTATTTGCTCATTTTTTGCATTTCTATATAATGAGCCATCGTGAGATTTCTTTACTTTACATTGATTATTTATCGAAATCGACCATTTAGTTGCTAACAGTCACGGAGAACAAAATACTGTTGGAAACTTGGAACATTTAGGATATCACATATTGCAAAATATATATGCATCAATCACGAACGCTGGTGTGGAAGGAAGATTTTCATAATTTACGAACATATTAGGTAAGTGATGAGACAGCTTTTCATTTGACAATCTGGACAACCACTCGTTCAGAAACCGCTACTAAAGTATATTGTAACACATATAGTTCTTGTTACATTTATAAATATGTATTATTAATTTCTGTATTTGTGTATTCATGGTTAATTATTAGAATTATTTAAAGTTCAGTTTACTTTTAGTTAAAATATACGTATACGATGCTGTTACCGTATTAAGCATTACTCAAGTTTATTTTAACGATTTAATAATTTTTAAATGTAAATTATCAATATTTCAAAGCATTCTAACGCGGTTATTTTAATATTTAATACGTATAAATTCAATTCATAGAATCTAACTTGCAGGTAATCGTGGTTATCCCACAGCAGGATTTGTAGATATATTTTATCCTATAATTTATAAAGAATTTAGTATACTTAGTGAACTTACGTTTTTCTTTCGGGGATACATGTTGCCATATTTCTTTCCACAAACAAATTTTTTAGTCTATCTAACAGTTGCTTCATTATCTCTTTTCCAGGGGTATCTACTTAATTAGATACTGCTCTGTTGCGTTTCTAGACATTTCGCAAGCTTCCAATAGGTTATTCCAGTTCAAGCTTGTATTACACACTTAAATTTTTATCTTTAAGATCATACCTGACTAACAGACCTCCGAAGTCAAACTACTTATTGTCAAATCGAAGACGGACTACCTAATGTACTGTTCTGGGACCAGTTTTTTATTCACTCTACAATTTTGACTTGGCAAAGCACGTAAAATATGTAGCAGCAACCTTCGCGGTTCACACAGCTATTTTAGTATTCCATTTAGATTCGAATATATTAACATAACATCTACAAGAAAACTTGGATGGAGTGGAAACATATCTGGAGAAGTAGTGAATACGTACAAATGCATGGACCCATATGACGTTCACCAACAGAAGAGTTACATGTCTATAACTCACATTGAACAACAACCCACTGCCTCACGAAGACTATGTAAATCATCTGGGGATGTACATCGATAGACGACTAACACAGTGCACAGGGCTAAGAGGCATGGTATTGACGACACCTCATGCAGGTGGATAAGAAACATGCTACAAAACCGACAAGTACAAGCCACCTTCTGTGGCGAGATGACGGAGGTGTCAGTAACCAGGGGCTGCCCGCAGGGAGGGGTACTATCCCCCTTACTCTGGGACCTGGTTATAAACGAACTCCTCACAGACCTGAATAATGAAGGCTCTTTTACCCTTGGTTATGCAGATGATATAGTCGTTCTTATAGAGGGTAAGCACGGCAATATAATTTCAGAAATCATGCAAACTGTCCTGGCCAAGGTTGAGGCATGGTGTTATAAGGAAAACCTCACGGTAAATCCTGCAAAAACCAGCCTTCTGCCATTCACCAGGAAGAGAAATTATCTTCTTCTTCTTCTGTGTATAGGCCAATGGCCTGTTAAGTACCTACAATGCAGTAGGTTCTATGAGCCCTCTTTGCACGTATGCCGGGCAGGAGGCTAGCCTAACTCGTCGAACAGAGAAGAGAAGTTCCACTACAAGGTTAACGATTGTCAAAGATGTTTGTAAGACAACCGGGAACGACGGTTTTACGTACCCTCCGAAGCACGACCGGTTGCATATGCCACTATATTGGTCCGCCCATCTAAGTACTGACCGCGCGGATAGTGCTGGACTACGAATACCGTTTGACCGGCGTCCGCAGCGCTCCGCTATGCAACCGATGGAAGAGAAATTATGGAGGCATAAATCCACCAAAACTCTTCGGAGAAACTTTGCAGCTCAAGGGGGAGGTTAAATACTTGGGTGTAATTTTAGACACCAAGTTAACCTGGAACCAACATCTGCAAAGAACCACCAACAAGGCAAAAACAACCTTAATGATGGCAAGAAGAGCCTTTGGAAACAAATGGGGATTAAAACCAAAAATGGTTCATTGGCTATATACAACGGTGATAAGACCGACAATAACCTATGGTTCACTAGTATGGTGGCCCAAAGTAAATCA
>JABXWE010012200.1:0-19759 GCA_014611495.1 Limonius californicus
GGTAGTATGAATGAATGGGAAAAAAAAGGTGGTTTTACAAAAACCTGGATAAAGCCCGAACAAAAATTATGCTAACGGTGAAATTTATAAATAAAAATTGAAACAGTGAAATCGAAGTCTCAGATTTGTTTTTATAGTCAATAATTTAACAATTAGGAGTTACTTTACCTTGACTGAACAACAATCGACACTAAATTCGACATTTTAAGATACGACGAAGGTATAATTATACGTTCCAATGTATACCTAATTGCATTTTCAACAATAATTACCAATTTTACTTTAGAGACAATTTCCTATATTTAATATATTTCAAGATATAATTTTTGAGGGGGCCCTAAAGCGATATGGCAACTAAAAATTAAATGTAACTTTTTTACAGATAAACCTCTATATTCGATTCCTTGTTATTACTGAGTCTTAGGGCCGTCTGCCTGAACGCTAAAAAGCCAAAAGTAACCAATGTAAAGGACCCTACGTATAATATACGATAAAATAAATTGGCCTATCATTGTTATATTTAAAAGCGAATCAAATCTTGGGATTAGAGTTGTGTGCTTACTGTTTTTAAAGGTGAAATCATTTCAATAAATTTAAGCCACATATGTCGTAAACGTAGATCTATTTTACCGTCTTTTTTACACTATCTTTGGCAATTTTAAAAAGTATAGTCAAAATAATAAATAGATCATAATTATGTAAAAATTAATTGGATTTAATATTTCAACTTAAATCTTTTGTCGAAATAATGTGTAATTGGGTATTCATAATAAAATTTTGAAATTCCATGTAAAATATCCTCAACAATAACTTAAAGATTATATTTAAGATTTTGGCAGAATAATTACATTTTTGGATTAGTCTCTAACATTTCACAGAATTATAATTTGACCTCTAGTTCTAAATGGTAAAGATTACAGTTTTGGGATTAAACTCTAATTTTAGAGATTAATATTAATAGTTTCATAGACTCACTACATTTTGCGATTAAAGTTAAAATGTTAATACCGAGAAATCTTACAACTCAACCATTAAACAATTAATTGGAAAGCCGCCGAATCATCAAAATTAAAATCTAACTACTTTAGACTAATTTCAAAACTTCGGCATCATACTCACAGTTAAATTTGTATTAGTTCTTCTTCTTCTTCTTTGCTCAGACGTTTATCCATTTCTGGATGTAGTCCTCCCCTATACTTTTCCATGCGCCTCGGTCTGCCGCTCTTTTTTTCCAGTATTGTATTAGTTACGTACGTTAAATTCGAAATAATGAAAAGTATTCAAAATAGTCAGATTAAAGATAAAGTTTTAATAATTAATCGTCGTCGTCGTCGTTTCCTGGATGGATTAGGTCTTATACCTGTTCCTGTTTCTTTCCACCTCTTCTTGGGTTTTTCCAAATCTCTTTTACTTTGGATTCTACCCAATTTCCTCTATGTTCCAATGTTTTTCAGTAATTAGTAAAGTCTAAAATCAAGTTTGGCCTCTAAATTTAAATTTGGATCAAATAGTGACATGTCCTGATTATAATCTAAATACCGCTATAGGAGAAACATAATTTGATATTACACTAAAAATTATGGAAGAACCTAAATTCAAGTAAAAATTTCATGTTGATGGTTTAATTTCCGCTAATAACAAAATGTTGTGCGAAAGAAATAACTAGCCAGGTGAAAATATTTGGATTTAATCAAAATTTTGCACTAGAAGTCGAAATGTAGTTACAGTTTTGAATATAAGATGTTACAGTTATGCTTATACAAGGTGACATAAGGGTGCGATTTTGTTTCCTAATGCTTTTATATTATAGCAGCTCGGAGAAAACTTTCAATACAAAAGCTGTTTGCTTGATTACTGTGCATTTGTTAACAAAACTTATCTGTTAACAGATATACAGTGTGTCGCATTTAAGATGAAGACACCCCCATATGTTCGCTATTTGAAGGAATACAGATTTGAATTTTTGCACAGTCGTACAGGTTGATGCCTCACATTTTTTAAGATACTCAACTAAAATCTGAACGTTAAACTCAGCCTACTACGAATTCACAAACAGGGTCAATTCTCGATATTTTGCGTCGCGTTAGAGATATCGAAAAAAATGATTAGAAAAAGTTGTTCAGAATATTATTCTAACCCCATATACCGAGTTTCATGACAAAATTCACATTTTTAATTTTTTCATTATTTTGGTCTATACACAAAATAATTACAAGTTTATACGCTATTTATTTATTTTACTGAAATATTTGAATACATGACACTATTAAATTGACAATGTGTCAAGTTTTTACTTTCCATGGCACACTAAATATCAATTTAAAAAATAAACTTTAATTATTTTGTGTATAGACCAAAATAATAAAAAAATTAAAAATGTGAATTTTGTCATGAAACTCGGTATATGGGGCTAGAATAATATTCTGAACAACTTTTTCTAATCATTTTTTTCGATATCTCTAACGCGACGCAAAATATCGAGAATTGACCCTGTTTGTGAATTCGTAGTAGGCTGAGTTTAAAGTTCAGATTTTAGTTGAGTATCTTAAAAAATGTGAGGCATCAACCTGTACCACTGTGCAAAAATTCAAATCTGTATTCCTTCAAATAGCGAAAATATGGGGGTGTCTTCAACTTAAATGCGACACACTGTATGTAGTTCATAACATTTTGGTCTGCGACCCGACAGGCTGACATTTTTTTAATTTAGCCCACCGTGTAAAAAGGTTGGTCATCGCTGGTTTACAGCGATCGTTTTCAATTAATAGAAAATTTCTTCTCCTTTACCCCCCCCCCCTCCCATCAGTTCGAAATTTCCTACTACACAAAAACGATCAATAGGTATAAGAAATACACAGTTTTTATATGTACTTACATTTTTTACTGGCTTAAATTTCAAAACTTTACAGTTTCAGACGCCCTTACTAACATATTTAAGTGTTCTTTCCCAATTTTAAAAAATTATGTAATTATGTATTATGTAAGGGACTAAGGCTGAATGTTTTAGACAACGGATTTTAAGTGACCCCTTAAAAATAAGTCTAATGATGTCCAATCTTGAGATCTCGGGGGCCGTTGTAACTCGAGTAAAAAAATGTTTGCTACTATTGCTACAACATTTTGTTAGAGCTTTTCAGTGAGGTATCCCAGTTTGGTCTTATTATTATTATGAAGCTTGCACAGGCCTTGTAAGTTTTAGTGTGAGGCAAAGCTAAACTAATTTGTGTTATGCACAACAGGGCTCAACCGTGAGGGTTACCGTGTTGGCGAGAAACCATGCTTGACTTGCCTGGTGGTGGAGTCTTGTTGCTCCTCTAGTGTGACCGTAATACGAGAAATGGCATTAGTTTGATCCCCAATGGCAAATGCTGCAAATGGAGATTAGAGCCCAATACCGACCACACAGGGGATTAGACAAATGTCCTAAAGAAATTCAACCCGGTAACCATTTGAACTAGTGCATCCAAAGCCTGACTCTCTTACTATTGAGCCACCCCAGTCCCTACTTTACCTAATATACACAGTGGTAATAAGTAATCTCAACTGATTAGGAACACAAATTTTGCTCCCTATAGAAGCAATTCCATAACACGACGTGAACAGTTACTTTTCATTTCAGAATTTCTGGTCATTACTATTACCGATTTTGGCAGCATTCACGTGCGTTAAATAACAACCGCCAGATAATTTAAAGACAACTAAAAAAATAAACAAGTTACCGAAAAATAATGGGAACAATAAACATTGGCAAATCACTTTTCCAGTGGTCTTCAAAATTTTATATATATATTCTTTGATCTATGCTATGAACAGATTTAGTATTGTTTGTAGAATTGCCAACATTGTTCCGGTGTCAATCCGAAGAAAATCATTTTGGACGCTTGAAAAGGAAGGAGTGGGGGTACGACATGAATAATAAAAACATATTTTGAGAAACATGTTCCTGCACCTTTAATTTCTTTCTTGATTTGATGATTTAACATGGCCTACCACATCCCCAAAGCTGGCAGCTTCTGATTTTTTTATGACGCTACCCCCATAGGTTCACGGTAATAATATTCAGACCCTGTACAAGCTGAAAGAGGACACCCGTAGTTATGGAAAATGTCTTAGAACGAGCTCAATCGTGCTTCGCAGTTAAAGGCGGCCATTTTTTGACCGACATCTCTTTTATTGATATTGGGCATTACTGTAAGATCTATATAATAATAATATAATAATTTTCACTACGAACATTTTTGGGTTTCTTTCATTATACTATAAAAAATTGTATTAATTTTTTGAGTTTAAGTGGCAGTTCACCGCGAGTAAACTGTATGTAAAATCATTTTTTTCTATTTCGGTTTTATAAAGCCGTTCTAAGCGCACTGTTTTAGCTTAAAAACAGTACGTTAAGGAGGCCTATAATCGTACTGTTTTTAGTTTGTTTTTTTACGATGTTGGTAGTTCGATTTGAATTTGAAATGTCAGTTTCAACCACCTGTCAGTGCTGCCATAAGTGTTTATAAAAACTCCCTAGTAATCGATTTGACGTAAAATTTTCTACATAAATTTATTTAAAATACTCTTAAACTTCCTCAATAGAAAAAATAGTATAAAGAACACGTTTCATAAGACCACTTGTCGCACTCGTTCGTTGAAAAACTCGACGCTTCGCGTCTCGTTTTTCAAACTTGAACTCGTGCGTTAAGAAGAGGCCTTATGAAACTAGTTCTTTAATATACTATTTTAGGGTTATGTTAAGTTTATAAAACTGTTCCAAATAAAACATTTTAAAAAGTTCCTATTTGTAAAGTGTAAACATTTCCTTCAACATTTTCTATTGACACGTAATATTTTTAGTACGATTCCACAATTGGTTTGCAAGCATTAGGTATATTATTTTACTCTTTCTGTATTTTACAAATATTATGTTCTAAATTGGTTGAAAAACAATTGAGGATGCGTATTTAAAAATATCTTGCGTGGATCACAGCTTAAAAACAGGCGAACCAAAATAATCTTTTATTACGTCAGTATGTAGAATATGACTTCCTGATTTTTTTTATTTGAAACACTTTTTTCTAAAATAAATACTGACGACACAAAATCGCTGTCGCCATACTCACTCTGTGTACAGGGTGCTTCGTTGACCAGCATAAACATGAGGCTTTCGCGTGCGTGGCCAGGAGACACGAACACGGCCAAATTCACGCAAAGTTGTGTACTTAAGCGCTTAGCAAGTTTGGTTTGTTTTAAGTTATTTCGAAAACCCCAAACATTTAATTACCGCTGTTTGCCCCTTTTTCTTTAAAAGGCTTTTTATTATTGAATACATTTTCCTGAAGTACGAGATGTATTCGGAAATTAAGGGCCAATCGGGCATAAAACAAAAATGTAAAATCGAGACTGCATGGGGAATATTTTAAAATTTCCTAATTGAATAGCTCAGTGAGTTGCACAATGCGCGCCTCCGCGTGCAGCTCCAGAAGTCAGCAATCCTTGCCTTTTGTTTATATTCGCCCTTGCTTAAGGTTTCACCCTATACTTCTACAGCATGAATTCTTGCACCGAATTTCAAGACATCAAGCAACAATATGTCTTTCCTGTACTAAAAATCAATAGCCACAAGCTTTCAGCTATCGAACGTTTGCTTGAACTTTTTGGTTTTGGCTTACTCACAAGCTTCCACTGCATTGATTGTTGCTTAGTCGTAAAAGTTGTGTACGAAATTCAAATTTCGTTGCCAGTCACAATGCGATGCAGGTACTCATCGCCATCAGTTTTTGTAACGATGCAGGAACGTCCGTGCAGAAGCCATTCCCTGGTTTTCATGAAAATCTGTGAACATTTTTGGCACCCACTGTGCTCAAAGTGTGTGTATTGCAGTCTGTTGGTGACAACTTCCTACAGTACCATACCTGAAATTTAAGAGAAAGTTTGCAGCCATTTCCGAAATCATGTAACGCCTAACGCAGCGAATTTTCTTTGTTTACTTTTTCACAAGAACGTCGTTGACAGCAGAAGGCCTCCTGTTTCGTGCCTCATCGTGCACGTTTGTTCATCCATCTCTGAAATTCTTACATAAGTACCTGACCGTTTCTTCATTCATGATGTTTGGACCATAAACCTCGCATATTTGACTGTAAATTTCGACAGCGTTTTAATTTTTTGTTGTCGTAGCGCTTTATTATACAACTGAATATAACGACAGAACTACGGTAAAATGGCGTTTAGCTAGCTCATCAACCACTAAAGCACCCTCATAATGCACTCAATTGTCTACGCCTCTCATCCGGCGGGAATATTAAAAAGGCCCTTAGTTCCCGAATAAACCTGGCACAAAAATAGGATTATACCTTTTAAACTTGACGAAGGATACGAAATGTAACTAGTGTAAAAAAATGTTACTATAGACAGACGTGGAATTTTCTTAATGTAATTACATGCAACGTGCTTGCGTTATCATTAATGTAAATTCCTCAGTCGGTTGACAAGCAACTCTTAAACACTGCATTCATCGAAAATAATTATCTCCTGTGATTTATGATTTTCTTCTGTAAGTACACAGAGACGGTTGTTTATAGATGTAACATGGGAATGTTCGATAATCTTCTTTCTTTCAATGTTTCAAAATACTACACACGTTAGAATAGAATAGAAATTATTTGTAATCGAATTTTTCTCCTCCAAAGGAATCAGTCTTAATGAGATATAGATATATGCAGCAAAACATTTCTTCCTAAATGCAGGAGATATCTGACATGACACCTGTAATATCCGAGTTCCTCTTAAGCGACCTAAACTGTAATCTGCTTGAGGATTATTATTATGTAGTTAAGCAGGTCATGGTTTCCTGTTTTTTCAACTTAATATCTATTCAAATATACGAAATCCCTATGTTATACATGAAAGTTGATGCACTCTAATGTTGAAAATTTATTAATAAACTTATTTGACAACAATTTTAGTTGATAAAGTTTGGTTTTGTGGTTATTAAAAGATATGTTTCGAATTTGGGGTTAGTAAAACCTTGGATGATATTTACTAAAAATAAAATAATGTATTACATCGATTATTAAACGCATGTTTTCCCTATTTTTGTGTCTTTGTATTTATAGTGCGTCTTATACTCGATGGCTTCTTACCAAGGTACTGGTGGCTGACGAGAAGCTTTTTGGATTACAAAAATAGGGGTGCGTCTTATAATCGATGTAACACGGTTTATACAGCAAACTCTCGATTATTCGTGCTAATCGCCGGATAACTGAAAATCACGTATAATACGATGGTGGCACAGAAGTCATATGTCTTCTGGGCGAAATAACCTACAATGCAATGCTACATAATGTAAAAATCAGGGCACGTATAATCCGCAAACCGTATAAATTGCGTACGGAGCAGCAGTGGGCGCCCGAGGGTTATCTTGATGCAAGATGATCCTTCCTCTTGGACGTTTTTCGCGAACATTTTGGAGAACTTGAGGCAAACAAACTGTAGTGTACCACTCAGCATTAACAGTACGACGATCCTCCAGTGCTACAGTGGAAACATGTCCAGTAATTCCAAAAAATGTGGCGATCATCTTCTTGTTTCGGCTTTCTTCACGGACAACTTTTGATGGAGCCGATTCGTTCTCAAAGACCCAAACTGCCGACCGTTGCTTTCTTTTGGGATCATAGCAGTATACCCACTGTTACGCTATTTCGCGCATCGTTAGAATAAGGGGCGTGAACCCTGGAGGAAAGTCATTTTGTGTAAGTGAGTCTTGGTCGAGCTGCCTCGAAAGAGTTAGACTAAATTTTCCGTCCACGTGTCTTCAAATTTCACATTCGTGGCGATACAGAATCGCGGCTTTCTAGCCGAATATAACGAATGCGGAATCTGTGAGTGCCGTTTTGGGGCTACTAATGTAAGGAACTCGTGGCTCTTGGAGTCGAGTTTTTTAGTGGGTTAGATTGCGTGATCTCGAATCCCTGAGGCCTCATATTCTCCTTGTGGAGGCTTTACATTGCGGATTACGTTACTACAGTAGCCGCATACGTCGAAAGGTCCGAAGTCAGAGCTACCGCTACTATCTCGATATCCATTTCCAAATTCTGAAGTGAATGGTATCACTGACGTTAGTCTACATCTGTCGGCCGTTCTGAGCCCAACATTTTCCATTAGATCGCACAGCTTTGTCGGAGAGGATCCCCTCTTCTAACTGACGCTCCTGACTGGTTGTCCGCGTGGGACGACGGAGAGCGACCTGGTGGAGGGTGGCCGTAATCCTCGAAGGAAGCACCCGGAAGGTCGGAGTAAGTGACTCCTGTTCAATCTACTTTGAATTTGATTAATGGTGAGACGCTGCTACTACAGGTAGCTTACCAAGATTGTGATATATGTAATTTGTGCAGTTCTGTTTATGATTGTCAGTATTAAAAGCTATATACTGGTAGCATTCGCCTTTGCTGTTGATTTATAATATTTTATATGTCACAGTTCACTTCTACTACCATTATCGGTATCATCATTTCATATTGTATTAAGATTGTTATTTATGCTGTGTTGTATGGGTAATTTGGTACCGAATTCGGGTGAGTTTATCTTATATATATGATATATAATTACCGATGCCTATTTGTGTGTTTTATTCTTATTAAAAGAACAGTCTGAACCCAACGAGAATTTGATGGTCTGTCTCGTTGGGATTTTGTTATCTGCCTAGTAGCAGCGTAGTACCTGGCGCCACGCACATCCCTCTTCGAGGACCCACGACCTTCTCCACTATTCAGCTAGCCGCTGCTACACCTAGGGACGTCCAGGCCCACTTATAGTGTTCGGCGATTTTAAACCGTAATACCACGTTTCATAACCTGTAATGATGTTGTACACCAAATGAGACGATCCATTATCAAAGCGATC
Source organism: Limonius californicus (assembly GCA_014611495.1). NCBI lineage: Eukaryota > Metazoa > Arthropoda > Insecta > Coleoptera > Elateridae > Limonius > Limonius californicus. The sequence continues at coordinate 8,887 of JABXWE010012200.1, forward strand.
CAGTGTAGATCTGCACCATGCCACACGGTTTTCTTTTTGAACTGGAATCAAATTGTGGGGAATCCAACGGGCACAAAGCTTACGTACCATCAAATGTCTGTGTACAATGATGTCAATTGTCTTCACACAAATCTTTAAAGTTGCTTGAATACTCCTGGCAGTAACATGCCGGTCCTCTTCAATCATATCTCGTACAGGACCAATATTCCTTTCGGTAACTGCAGATCTTGACTTAGGAACTCGATAGTTGTCATTTAAAAGAAATCGACCACGTTGAAATTATTTGTACCACCGCTTTACGGTAAATAAGGAACACGACTTGTCACCAAACACTCGATTGATTTCCTCAAAATATTTTTTACGGCTTAAGCCACGCGGTAAATTGTAAAATATCACAGCTCGATAATGCTCTTTATTCAATTCCATGATTTCTTGGGGAAAGGATTACTATTAAAATTATGTATTTTAAAAACCTTCAAGTATATTTGACAACTTTCACTATAATTAAACTTGTAAACAACTACGTTAAAATGTCTAGCAAAATTTGTTTCAAAATATCACAGCTTGCTAGATAGGCTCAGCGGAAAGAGAACAGCCCTCGTAAAAGAATAAAACATCATGCTGGTTTGAAGAAATCGCCCAGTTTGGTTTTTCGAGTATATCAAGTCAGCTTAATTCTGTTTTAGTAAAACAATAGCTTTACCAGGTGGACTATATAAATATGCATCATTTTTCCCGTTAACCGAAGTTCTATCTGTTACCGTTTTCAGCATCCCAATAATGTACTACTTAACTAGAGACACACTGTATATTCGCTCGGTTCGACGTCTTCGCGTTTTTTTATTACGATATAAATTTATATTAGCACTAGCTATCAGTGGCGTGCCCATGGGGGGGGGGGTTTCGGGGGTTCAAACCCCCCCAAGGCTCAAAAGTGAAAGCAAAGCAAGAAAGAGAGGAAAAAAATACTAAATAAAAGCACCGAAAGCCCGAAAAGTGCAATAGATTCATTAGTTTACTTAAAAGAAAGACATCTCGAACTATTCCCGAATGTTGCTAAACTTCTTAAAATATTTATTACTGTTCATACAATAGTTACAATACAAAGGACATTTTTAACTTAAAGAAGGTTAAAAACTTATTTAAGAAACACAACAAGACAAGATAGGTTAAATGGCTTAGCACTTCTTAACATTCACAGAGCAGTTCCTGTTAGTATTGACGAAGTAATTTATGACTTGGCTAAATCCAAAAAACGAAGACTTGATTTTGGATTGTAGGTTTTTTGAAATCAGTTTTGTTTCTTTTTAAGAATAGTTTTTTCTTTGGATTTTTATTATATGTTTTAATTACCAATCTTAGATTTTTTCTCCCCCTCCCTTTCTCCCCTCCTTTCCTCCTCCCCTCCCTTTCTCCTCGCCTCCCTTTCTCCTCCCCTCCCATACGCTTAACCCTCCCCCAGACAAAATTTCTGCGCACGCCACTGCTAGCTATGTAAACGAAGAGGTGCCTAATTTTTATTTATCCAAGCATAGATACGCAAATGTTTATTTTATGCAAAAGTTGTGTAAGTTAGTACAAATTAATTAATTTATTTTATTTATTAATTATTATTAATTATTATTAATTAATTAATTTTAAACTTGCAGGATTAAAATCGTTGAAATATGGAAGAAGCTCTTCTTTCTCGGTAGTATATCTGTGACCGGCTACAAAAATATCAACTAAATCAGTTGAGATTCTTAGGAAAAGCAAAGTAAATGTATGATGTCGACTTCAGAACAAACGCAGATAGTCGGAAGGGAAAGTTGTAGATAAATTTGATAATGTTACATGGCCAAATTCCAAGAAACTATGAGTGAGGCACCACAAAAAAATTATTTGCTGTTAAAACCCTAGATGGTGTACCCTATTTAAAAAAATTTTCTATAAATGTGTAGTGTGGCACTGTAGATAACCATATTATTGGACCACACTTCTTCCTTGAAAATTTAACAGCATATCTTGGACTCCCCACAAAACATTTTGAACGAACTGTTGAATGTAGAACTGAATGTGTGGCAAAAACATTGGTACCAACATGATGGCTGTCCTGCTCAATATAGCTAGATAAATTGCTTAAATACTTTCATCAACAGCTTTTTTCGTCCCACTGTTGGGTATCGGCCGCTTCTCTGCCACGTGCTTCTCCTCAGCGCTAAGGTAGAAACACCGAGTACCTACAGTTTAACATCGGTTCCGAACAATTGACATTCCTGAGAAGGTTCTCAGCATTAAGATCCCACGGTTGCAAACCGGATTGGGAAATTGTATGTGGTGGGTGGTAGAACAAGATTTTTATACGCTACCTGATAATACTGGGACATGGAACCCAAGCCATAATTAACGTTTTGGCAAGAAAGCGAGCGCCCTGCCTACTAAGGTACCATCTCGAATAGATTTTCCATAATTGCAGCTATGTTGGGTATTTGGAATAACCGAGCTTTTTCAGAAAAACATGTTCTGTTAAGCAGTTTTAGAAGAAATAACATAAAATTTCATATATATGGTAGTGGAAAGGAGGTTGAAAGTGCTGGTTTTGGGATGCAATGCCTGTAATTTGTGTTTCATAATTTTCCTGAGTTTTGTGACAAATTGTTTTTTAATTGCCTGGTCTATTAGAAGTGGGAAGAAATTTTCCACTGTTGTTAGATACTAATTTTATTTAAAATATTTGAATTTCACTGTTATTACTACAATAATTTCACTGTTCGTTATTTTCACTCGCGAAAACGAAAAGGCACTGCTAAGAAATACACTGCTCAACAAAATTAGTGTATTGTTCTTTCAACATTACTTAACGAGATACAAATAACAAATATGCTCTAATTAAACGGTTTTCTTGAGTAACACCAAACTATTGAGAAGACTACCAAAATCTAGATGTGTTTTATCATTTAGTAGCGCGTGTGACTCCATTAGTTTCAATAACAGCCTGGCAACGTCGAGGCATGCTGCGAATAAGACGTCTTAACATGTCTTATGGTAGATTTCGCCATTCTTCCACAAGGGCCTCAGCCAGCCCCAGAAGAGTCTAAGTTGCAGCAGGCCGCTTCAAATGCGCTTGTCAAGTAAATCCCAGACGTGTTCGATGGCATTTAAGTCTGGACTCATGGCTGGCCACCCCATCACTTGGATTTCTTCTTCCTGAAGGAAGTTTGTTGTTAAATTAGCGGTATGAACTCTACAATTATCCTGTTGTAGGATGAAGCCATTGCCGATATTGTTCGCAAATGGCACAACATGCTCTTGAAGGATCGTCTCAACATAAATTTGTGCGTTGAGACTTTGGGGAACGACAACCAAGTCTGTGCGATCGGCTATACTGATGTCACCCCACACCATGACTAATCCAGCTCCAAATCGGTCCACTTCCTGTATACACGCGGCAGTGTATCGCTCTCCAGGACGTCTGTAAACCCGTATAAGACCATCGCAACGAGTTAGACAAAACAGCAACTCGTCTGTAAACAGCACAGACTTCAGTGTCGAACTTGCCATAACACATGTTCGCGGGTAAAGTTTAGCTGGCTAACTATGTGATTGCTGCTCAAGCGAGGAGCTCGCACAGGTCTGCGATAAGTCATATTGACTTTTTTGGGTCGTCTTCTAACCGTCTGATCGGAAATTGTCACACCGGTGGCATTTCGGAGTAGATTTTGTAGCTCACGAGCAGTAGCAGTTCGTAGGCGAAGACAACAATTTACAATATACCGGTCGTCTGGAGCGGTAGTTCTTCTTTCACGGTGTTGTCCAATTCTCCTGGAACATCTACCCGTTTCGTGGTACCTATGCCAAGCTCTGCAGATAACAGATGGAGTCGATTGGAGCTGGTTTGGTACATATCGCATAGATCGACCATCTGCAAGCAAACAACAGGCCTCGCGACTTCAATTTCACTTAAATAATGCATTTTGGACTCAGAAGCATTGAAAAAGTCAAAACGGACCGTTTTACTGTGTCCAATGACTAATTTAATAAGTTTCAGATGTTTGCTTTGTGGTCAAAAACCACTTTGTTTTGAGACTTTCTTTACATTTTGGCGTCTACGATGAAAACGAGCAAACGAATCACCGTAATTCTTTTTGCACTTTGTCAATAAAGGTCTAGACAATAATGTAACAAGAAAAACATCCTGCTTCCATCTTTTGCTGGAAAACTTATAGGCGCTCAAAAAAGTGTTCCCCTAATTTTGTTGAGCAGTGTATTAAGAATGCTGCTGCGTGCCACCAAAAGTTCTAAGATGCGCAAAGTAAGCAAATCTGCGCGATGGTGAATGTGTCCAAAGATTCTTTATGGGCAGTATACAGGGTGTCAATTTAAAAGGTACAATATGTATCTCTGGAAGTAAAATAGGTATTGAACATTTCTAGAAAACGTTTCTACATACAAAATGGAGGGGGAATCATCAATGTTTTAAAATGCCTCCAATAAGACAACGTAGAAATTTTAACCACATTTTATTTTGATAGAGGGCGAATTATCGCCATGAAAGAAGCTGGACTTTCTTTTCGTGAAATTGGTAGAAGGGTAAATCGGGACCACACTACAGTTGCACGAATATGGTCTGCTTGGTCAGAAGAAGGCATTCAGCGACATCGTCCAGCTGGTAGACCTCCAAGTAGCAGCAATGTTCTTGAAGATCGACTTCTTCGAAGAATGGCTACACCAGACCGCTTTCAAACAACAAGGTCTGTTGCTTTAGACTGGATGCGAGTTATAAGGTATCCTTCTCCATTCAACTAGTTAGGCTCTAATTAATTCAAAAAAAAAAAGTTAAATGGTAACACCCACTTTGTGATACCTCATTGAAAAGCTCTTACAAAATGTTATTCAGCAGTAGCAGTCATTTTGTTTTTCCCCGGCTCAACTAAGAAAAATAATCGTATTTATAAATAAACCAATTAGTGTAATTTTATTAAAATGTAAAATATTAGATTAAATGTTCAAAATGATTTCCGTTGTTCTCTAGGTCTACGCAATAGTACAGTCTACTCTCAAATTCTCTGGGAACATTTTCGAAGGTTTGCCACTGAATATTTCAGCACCCTTGAACTATTTGTTGTCGCAGTTGTGCTATAGCCTGAAGCTGAGTTCTGTGGACAGTAGATTTTAAGTGACTCCATAGAAAGAAGTCTAGTGGGGCCCCATCTGGAGATCTTGGAGACCATTCTATTGGTCCTCTTCTACCAATCCATTGTCCTGGATAATTTTAACTACAATAATTGGTTCAGAACCTTTTGTGTTTTTTTTTCGAAACGAGTCGGAGAAAAAAGATTGCTATTACTGAACAGCATTTTATAAGAGCTTTAAAAAAAGCAATTTTGTGAAAAAATGGAAATTTCACGTGAAGGTTTCCGTTGGATGATTTTTTTTATATTAGTAAAGACCTAGTTTAACAACAATGCATAAAATCGCTTCGTTCAACTTTTGGTAATAAAGCACCATCAGAAAAGACTGTTTACAATTGGTTTGCAGAATTTCGTCGTGATCGTGCGTCCGTCAGTGATGAATTTCGCGAAGGTCGACCAAAATCGGTTGTCATTCCGAAAACCATCGATGCTGTAGGCAACATGATTGAAGAAAATCGGCGTGTGACTTACAGTGAGATAGAGGCATCCTTAGACATATCGAAGACTGCAGTACATTCAATTTTGTATGAACATTTAGCTGTGAAGAAGATCTGTTCCTGATGGATTCCGCATAATTTGACCGAAGTTCAAAAAAAGGCTCGTATTAATAGTTGTAAGGAAATGCTCAAAAAATTCAACCGACTAACTGCAAAATCCGTATACAACATCGTGACAGGTGACGAAACTTGTATATATTCGTATGAACCGGAAACTGAGCAATAATCCACTGTTTGGGTGTCCCAAGATGAACTGAATCCCACAAAAGTTGTTCGTTCACGAAGCACTTCCAAGAAAATGATCGCTTGTTTCTTCGGTTGTACTGGATATGTCGCAACCATTCCTTTAGACTTTAGAGGATCGACGAACAATTAACGCTGAATGATATACAACAATTTGTTTGCCAGAAGTCATCGACGAAATCAAGAAAAACAACCGAAAATGTCGCGTCATTCTTCATCATGACAATGCCAGCTCTTACACAGCACGTCAAACAATTGATAATTTGAAGGAGAAAAACATCGAATTAATGTCTCATTGCCGGTATTCATCTGATTTATCGCCTAACGACATCTTTGTATTCCGGAATGTCAAACAAAAAATGCGTGGACAGCAATTTTCATCACCTCATGAAGCTGCTGAAGCTTTCAAAAACCATGTTTTTGAGATACCAACTTCAGTGTGGAAAAAATGTTTCGAGAATTAGTGTGAACGCATGCAAAAGTGTATAAATCTTAAAGGCCAATAATTTGGGAAGCAATTAAACAGTTTGTTCCAAAAAAATTTGTCTTTCCTAGTTTTTCTAAAAACTTAAAAGACTGCCCTCGTACAAACTCGGATTTTATGGGCAGCTACGTTATCTCATTACTTTTTTTGCTATAAAAAGCAAGCTAAGGTATAGGTTTATTACAAAGTTAATTGCTGCTATTCAAAACAGTACTCTTATTAAAATGGAAATAATTTTTTTGTTCCTACCATTATTCACCGAGCCAAAAATAAGCTGTGTTTAATGACACCTCTAAACTTGTTGCTCATAATATTAAAATACTGTACGTATTTACGTATATAGCTTGCTATAACTCATTTAAAATACCCAGAACTTCGTAACAATAAAATAATAACGTTTAGAATGTTTGCACAATCTGTTTTGTATTACATATAATTTTTGAACCGTTACATGAATTCTAGAAATTCATAGATACGATGGTTGTATGACAAGAGGGTTGGGTAAAATATTCTGCAGAATATATCCGTTTTGCTTTGTAGTATAAATCAACGTTTTCCGGAAATTTTTGCATCTTATCTTCTATATTGGTTTTATTATCTATATGTGTAGTTATTTGTCGCAGTTTCAGAAACTATTGATTTCATGGTATTACGAGATTTCAAGGAAATGGTGTGTTTGATTGCTTGAACCTAATGAAATGAATTGTAACGAATTTTTCACAAATTAACTAGGTGGGAAATAGCATACCGTAGGTCTTAGCATTGCTTGTACGAAACTTCATTTTGATATTTGTCATGAAATTATGATGTTTATAGGAATGATCTTAATTATAAAAAATACAACTCTAAAACTAAATTACATGCCATTTTGAAAAAAGCGATTTTGCGATTATCTTTTTTGTTTTAATATCAAAATCATTTTGAAAGAGTTGCAGTCTCAAATTGTCCCTTAATCTGTTATGGGCCAAACGAGCTTTTTCGTCGGACCGCAGCAGGAAAGATGGAAGTGCCTTCGGCTTAACTCAAAGGAGTAGGGATGGTTCACGAGAAATGTTTAAGAGAAGGAAATCTAACGTAGTTGTGTACAGGGCAAGTCAAAAATGAGTGGGCGACACCTTTCAAATCACAGCTAATTGTCTGTTCTCGTGGGAAGACCGAGAAACCAGCAGCTTACGGGAGATCGAACTCACCTTTGTTGTGCCTCCTCCTATATATAATGCTTACACAGTTCATGCACAATAAAATACACAGAAATAAAAGATATGATGAATTTTAAGACAAATGTAAATCTATTGCTTGAAATTAGTAACACACATAGTACAAAACAAATACAATCAAAACGGTTATAATTGTAGTTGAACAAAAAGGAAGTTCTAAACCAAAGAGCTCGCCGCCACTGGCTTACGATATTTACTACAAATAGATCTACGCAGCCAGCGATGTTAAAGTTTACAAATTAATTACACTTTACCCTTAACAAGCAATGAAACGATGGGCAACGGAAGGTTGCCTCACTTTTAGTATAACAAAGAAATTAAGCTATTCTATTTCATATTTACCAACGAAGCACTGAAAAACAAGGGAAAGCAATCACTGTATGGTACATTGGTAAGTTTATCTTAGATTTCTTAAGGCAGGGAGTAGAGAAAGAGGCACAATTTGATGTGTTCCTAGGTTCATTCTTGGAAAACGGAGGCCTTAGATGTTTTTGCCAATCGGGAACAAAATATTCGCCGCACAAACTTCCAAAGCATTTGTTGAAACAACGGCACATCCAGAGGGTCAGAAAAGAGGTTCGATAATAATCCGCCAAAGCGTTAAGCAAATTCGCAATGAATTGCCTTTCAAGGGTTAAATCCAGCGTATTATTTCTTAAACCCGACACTTGTCGATGGTTCAGTTCACCCTACGGTGATAACAGCGTTACGAAAATGGACACCCATCGAACCTAAGCCGCCCCTGCAGTACCTGTCGTCGGCGCTCAGGTCTTAGCAAGCAACTGGGTCGAAAGAAGATGTTAAGTCGACTCTCGAAAAAACGCAACGCCAATATGCAGCAGCTGAAAGTATTTCACCATATTATGAAATATTTTCCAAAAATTTTGGAACAAATTGACACGTAGGGCTCCCTCAAGCGCAGGAAATTTCTAGCAAACGTTCACGCTCAAGCGCGTATATAAAATATTCATGGGCATTTCACTAGGATAACAAAAAATGGACCATTAAACTGTATTCGGGAAATAGTAAGATAGTAATTGGCTACGGAGCGGTCAGTAAAATAAGACTTTAATCTGTAAGAAGCCGCAAAATCAAACGAACGTAAGTCGAAGTCGTCAGCAATTTTAAAACAGTATGAATCCGCTAAATCAGTCGTCGGCAACCTTTTCGAGGGAACGGGCCACCAGGGTAACCAGCAAGTGGAGACGGGCAGGTGGGGGACGGACGTCATGCGACACCTCTACGGAAAAATCTGTTTGTAAACTTAACTATGAAACCAATGATGACGGTATCTTAATTAACGCTTAAGTTGGAAGGTGGTATATTTTTCGATCTACGAAATCTAGAATACGCTCCTGCTGGAAGGACATTAGAGCAGGGATAGCGAGGCCCCAGTTAGGTACCCTCCATTCTATGTACCAGGTGGTGTGGTATTAGACACTGATCTTCCGCTGAGTACTTGCGAGCTATTGGGGTTGTGATAGGTTCTAGTATACCGCATCCCAGATTCACTATTATACGAGCAGTTTTGCGATTAATGAAACCAATAGAAGGCAGAGCCGAAAATTGGCCCTTAAAGTAAACCCCTGCAAAATTTTAATTTGTTGCTTATATTAGTAAATTGCTTCCTAGATAGATGATGGAAATCATTTTTCTGAGAATCGATAAAAATTGATTTACAGGACTGGTAAAACCGACCGTTGCAACGGAATGATAAAGTTACACAAAACAGTGTGTTTTGACGAAACTACAGGGCTGCACGAAAGGAACTAGAGGGCCGCGGGTTGTCGAGCTTTGTTTTAATTATTTCCAACTATACAACGCAACTCGTGTAGTTTCTCTACAAAAATTAAGTTTTCCATTGTTTTAACAAGTTTCACAGAATATGTTTGTTATGGTGGACTTTTGGAAGCCTTAATTTCTGGATTAGTTAGTAGTTTCATAAGATATGGAAAACTTAAAAGAATAATAACTTTTATTCAAATATGTATTCTAGGAGTTAGAAAACCAATGCTATACGCCATTGTGCAAAGCTAGTATTCAGAACTGACGTAAGCCATTTTGTAGCAGGCACACCCTTATGATAATTCTGATATATATTTATTGATATAGCTGTAGATCCTATATGTCTTGTGGCACTTTAAACGTGCAAGACAGACAGGAGAGAAGATCGCTACACCTCGTAAGAGAAAAAGCACTTGAAGAAGAATTTACTAATAACCAAATTATAGCCTGTACAGTGATTAACAAACACCCTGTATATTACACCGTTACATTATTCAACAATTGAAAAATAAATATTCTAGGATGCACAATAATAAATAACTCTAGCAACGAAACTATAGTTAGATTAACTATTAAATAATTGTAGTAAATATTAGAAATTGTGTGGCTTAAATAACGACACACTTTGGTTTTCCACAACCAGCTCTTATCGAAAATGCGGTTGATGATACTGTATATAAATTACCAATTATAGTGTTAATTGTATCCATTTCAACCTTTTCTTTCTTTCTTTTTTAAATGAAAACGAAGTATCCTTGCTCTAGCTTCAGCTTTTTCTGAACTTGGGAAATTGAAAAAGAAATTTACCAGATATTTCTTGACGTTAAACATAGAGTGTTTTTTTATTTGTTATGTTTTTTAATAGCAACTAAACTACTAGAATTAATGATGTATGAAAAACTATTTCATGAGCTATTGGTCATCATAACCTCAAATATATATACTTATATTATAGTACGCTATAATTAAGTTGCAAACAAATTAATGAAACTTTTACAATTTTTCATGTTTATTGTACAGGTATCTCTCGTATGGCACCGTATTTTCACAAAACGATTTGGCTGTAACACGGTTAAGGAATTGCATCGACACACAACACGGTGCATGTTCACTAAGACTGTATCGTGATACACTATTAGATAGGACTGGGTAAGATATTAACACTTTTTCAAAGTATAGATACTTTAGCTGCTATCGCGTGTTGATACCCGTATCAAAGGTATTGAACGTTACACTGCGCAAAACAGTTAATGGATATTTAACAACAAAAACAGGTAGAAAAAATAACACCTGCAAATATTTTTTTCTATTTCGGTTTTATAAAGCCGTTCTAAGCGCACTGTTTTAGCTTAAAAACAGTACGTTAAGGAGGCCTATAATCGTACTGTTTTTAGTTTGTTTTTTTACGATGTTGGTAGTTCGATTTGAATTTGAAAGTTTGAAATGTCAGTTTCAGCCACCTGTCAGTGCTGCCAT
>JABXWE010012202.1:0-18076 GCA_014611495.1 Limonius californicus
AAAATACTGAGCTGACCAAATGCATAATATTTATTTCAGTGTAAGAAACGTCAACGATATCATACGATTTATTTGATTCAAATTTGTGATTAAACCGGCAGTTATTTAAGTCAAATATACTTTTTATTGACGGGAACAAATCTCAATTTCAAAATTAAAACTATAAATTTCTTTAGGATAAATAAAGATACCTTTGCATTTAATAACTAAAATGTCCGTTTCTTTCACTGAAACAAACATGTATTCGATCCGAAACAATTTATCAAATAAATATAAAAGTTTATTCAAAAAAATGCTACTGTTTGATTCAAAACTTTGAAATTTCAGTCAAATATGCTGCAGTAGATCCAAAATAATGTTTCTCAAAAAAATATATTTCTTAATTCTAAAGAAACCTTTTTCTCAGTGTGTCCTTTAGTACAAGCCGCCACTGATTTATTACAACTAATGTTATACTAACAGTAAAGAAACATAAACCAACTAGGCGAATAAAACAAAACATAATAGATATTCAATTGTTTTACGAAATTACAACGTTAATTATTTTTATGTTACAAGAGCGCATCTTAAGTTTGTTTTAAATACCTAAATGGGTGTAACACAGTTGAATTTGCAAAATTTAAGAGTTTTTCAGAAACAAAATATTTAATGTATTATTCAAGTTTACGTTTGCCAAACTGATCTTTTAACTATTTCCCTATACCGGCTCAATTCGCGCACTGGCGTATGTAGTAATCTGATATGCAAACTATGTAAATTATTTCACAATTTATTATATTTATTATATAATTTGGTACTATAAAAATATAAGGTAAATGTAAGCTCTGTTAAATTATTATTAAATTAACGCCCCTTCCGTGAACATCTTGTGTTAGGAGCGTTTTCAACTTGGGGAGCAGCTAATTAAACAATTCCATGAAAGAATTTATTTTGCGTATGTATTTTTGTATAGTGTGCTTTTAGAGAATAATACCATAGTTGGATTTATTTATTTATAGAGATGAATCGTTATTCATAAAAAAAATAATTAAAAAAAAAGTAAAGCAGAAGAGTGGATTCGAACTCCCGTAGTTCGCTTCGCAAGGCATATTCGTAACCGGTAAGCCACCCTGGCGGCAATCTCGCTTCGGATTTCGTGATATTACTACACTGCGTGTATAAATTCTTTCAAATTTATCACTGAATTTGGTATTATAAAAATAACAAATTGATGTAATCTCTGGGAAATTAATGTCCCTTCTGCGTACACCTTGTTGTGGATGTGTTTTTCAACTTGGGGAGCAGGAAACTGACGAATTCCATAACCGCATGTATTTTTCCTATGGAGCGCATTCAAAGTCAGCACACGGTATATGTTCTTATAAATAATATCATTCTTTACTATGTAATATTATTTTGATGCTAATGAAGGCATTGTTAGCGAGGCAAAAGCCTATAGACAGGGAACTGTCCTAGTGCCAGCAAGTATTTATAAGGTTCTACTTACCTACTCAATGCCACATATCATGTACCTAATGTCATAACTTGTATTATAAAACTGCCATGAGTGGCTGAACTGGCATAATTCCAATTTAAAAAAATCTCGCTCGATGATGAGCTTAAATTCCACCAAAAGGATTTTTTTTTTGTCAATCCAAGTCCCGCAAATATGCTAATGGATTGTAAAATGTAAGAGTGGTCACCATTACAATTTATATGTATGTATGTATGTATATATAGAGTTGTTCTTATCACGAGTCTGCTGAACAAGAATCAAACTTCAAGATTGTTAACATACTAATATAACCCCAAAAAATTGCAGCAGTGTATTCAAGTGGTACAATGCGAAATACACTGTTACGTCGTGGATCGGGCCAGGCTAACAAACCGCTTCCCCCAATCCGTCGCACTTCGTCAATTACAAATACTAATAGACCTCTCACGCCAGTCAATAGTGATGAGAATTTACCACCGCCACCTGCCTTCTTGCTCGAGTCAACACCGAATCTTAAAAACCACCCATCTGGTAAGTAAACCGTTCTCTGTTGGTATTTAAAGAATTGCGTAGTGGATACTATAGTTGATGCAATAACCAATAAATTAGGTTTTTGAGAAATCAAAAATGTGAATTTTTTGTTCATTGCATTTGTTAAATGGTACTGGGTACGTATTCACTTGTAAATACTCTATCTCAACATATTTTTTTATGACAGTAAATGTCGCAGAAACAGTTAAGGCCCTCACCGAGCTAAAGCACACGCCTGCAAGTCCAAGTTCAATTCGGCGTATGTCGGCCGTGTCCCAACCGACCCATATCACCCAAACACCTGTACACACTCCACAACCAACGGGCTTGCCGCCCCAGTCACCTATACTAAGCACCTTCCAAAACCCAGGACAGCCGAAGCCCGCATATGTCTCCCAGTCGGGAGGTGTGATCTACGCGCATCCCTCACAGATTGTGTCTGGAAGCCCTAGCGAAATTCGACGGGTCAATTCTTTCCGATCGCAAAGTGCTGAACGCAGACCTAATGATGGTAAAGGAAATTTTTGAATATATTTTGTTGTGACAATGTTGGAACTGTCAGTCAGGCTTGTGTTGTTCACTTTATTCCTCAGTTAGGTGCATCAGCAGAAACTTCTCCGTTTGTCATTCCGTTTGGTTTGAATAAAAGCGCGAAATAGTAAGGGTTTTAGGTTATGTTTCTGTTGTGTACACCAACTGAAGGTTTGGAACAATATATGCACCTACAACTGTATAGGAGTTATTTTAATTCTACGTCTGATCCTTGAGTTTCATAAAAAAATATTCATCCAGAAAAAGTGACAGATGATTGGAAATAACAAGTTTATGGAAAAAAGAAGGCACCCAGAAAATTTTACGATTTGCGGTCCGGATACGTTGTTGGCCTCGTTGAGGACAACAACTTTTCCTTATGGCACTTTCCCGTAGCTCGTACCGTTCAGCCGCCAGGGGCGTCCAAAGTCGAAACATGAATCGACGTGCAGCACGTGTCCACATCATCGCAGCGGTTCGGTCGCGAGCTCAATCTGTTCGCATAAGTACGGCGCATCGACGACCTGTTCTAACATCACCGCAAGGGACGCCGGCTAAATTTTGATGCCAATTTTTACGTTTTTTGCGACGTTTCGGTGTCCCCCGCACCCCTTCGGGGATGTTACGACTGCCTTCACCGGCCGTGGATGCGCCGTACTTATGCGAACTGATTGAGTTCACGACCGACCCGCTGCGATGACGTGGACACGTGCTAGATGTCGATTCGTGTTTCGACGTTGGACGCCACTGGCGGCCGAATGGTAAGAGCTTTAAAATAAAAGAATAATAGAAGATTTGTTTCTATGCATGGTAATACATTTGATTTACTTTTACCTCAATTGACAGTACTGCAACATTTATTGATTTATTGTAGCAAACAGTAGCCAGCGAAATTTTACTACAGTAAATCCTAACATAACTGAGAAAAATTGTATTAGTCAAGCTTTATATTACATTGAACTAAACGGCCATTCAAAGGAAAGCAATGACGATATTCTCAATTGTAGTACTTCAAATAATTTTTAAAGAAGGGATTGTTTTAATCTGATTGTCAATGTATTGAAATATTTTCATATATTTCCCAGGATTCAGTAACAAGAAAGGCTCAACAAATTGTTGAGTGTCTCTTGTTTATTTTGGATTGTGCACACTGAAGGTAGCTTTGTAGGAAAGATTTCCGTTATGAATGATCTTGTAATCATTGTTGATCTTTGTAATCCCTCGTGATTTATTCAGGGTAGGCCGCACATATTTCACTTCATACATAACTTTTGCAAGTAAAAAGTGATAACGGTTTGAGCACCCTCCAACAAATACCTATTACTGGGTGTTCAGTTTTTTGTAGCAGGACTTTAACCCTCGATGGAACTTAATTATAATTAATTATATTATATTAAATATAATTAGGTTGCATCGAATAATAAAAATCCAAGTATCTCGAAAACGGCCAACTTTAGCAGATTTTGATAAGTGTAGCTTTTTTGTTTAGAAAATCACTGGAAATAATACTGTTTATTAAAAAAGCCATAAACTACACTGACAAAAAAAGTTTTGGTCATTTTAATCCGTAAAGAATACAATACAAAGCGCCCTCTAGCGGCTACAGTAAAACTGTGTCCATAATAGGCTTTCTCAATTTGTACTAAAATTCGCCTTGCTCTGGAATTAAGACCACATTAGACTCTTGTAGTGTCTTGTCACTATTACATATAACAGTGGTACATATTGAATCGGGTTCTTTAATTATTTTATAAATCAATAGAAAGTAGACAAATTAACTCCCTAATGACTGCAATCAGTAACAGCTGATACAAACTAATTTGTAATTGCAAAATGTCACATTTAAAAGTATCTGAGAAGGTATTTAGTAACGCCGCACCCTTGTTTTTGCAATATGTGATTTGAGCTAGATGTACTTTTGTTTCATTTTCAATTTTACGCACCAATTTAAACTGGCAATTTAAATATACATTACTTAAAATATTTTAAGAAAAATATTAAAATAAATTATTTATAAAAATGGGACATTACAGAGAACAATGTTGCAAACTATGCCCAACACTAAAAGTCCTAATTTATGAAAAAAATAACTATAAACAATTTCTAAGAATTATTTCATCTTGTTGAAAAGCCAGAAAAGTGTGTGATTGCCTATTTCAATCTGTTCACAAATAATTTTATATTTATTTACTTAATAACCAAAACTATGGAGCTGTGCATTACCAAGTTTGGTTATAAAATAGTAGCTGTACATCGAAACTTTATAGCCTGGTTGATTGGGGTTATTTCTTAAGATGTGTTTATCTATAACAGCCCTATCCATTCTGGCCATCAAAGGGCCACAATGCAAGCCTCCTAGAAAACTTATATCTTCGAATTGTCTAATTCACAAAGAACACGAACCCAAAGGCATGAAATAGAAGTCGTTACAGTAGTTTATTTAACACGTAAAAGTGCTCAAAAACTATTTTCATAAAGTGTACTGAAACAGATATGTAATAAAGCATGTCTTTTATTAATTTAGGAAAATAAAGTTACATATGGTTACTGTTATGTGAAATTTAATAACAAATTACATATAACTGTCAGAATTTTACAAGAATTTTCACTTCATTTATATACCTACTACACATACCTACACTATAAAAGTTAGTGCAAATGGTGTTTTACCAAAAAATTACTTTTGTCATATCTATGATATACAGGGTGTTAATGAATTTCAGAGATAAACTTCTAGGGCTTGAAGTATACATGAAAACAAACCTTTTTTTTTGTTAATAAATGTATGGTCAAAAGTGTTTCCTTTCAGCGGTAGAGCATCTCATAGATTCTTCATGAAGCGCCTAAATGTATGCAACTCAATTTACTACCTACTATTTGTTTCCATAACGGCGGAAATTAATACAAAATAAATAAAGCCCTCTTTCCCACTTTTCAAATTCAAATTAAATTTAAAATAAATTAATTAACAAAATGTTTCAAAACTAAGTAATAGAAAAAACCAAAATTACAAAGCAAAAATCAGCTATTTGAATAATTTACAATAACTAATTCAAGCAGGACATTGTTACGCCTACGATCTTTTCTACATACAAAATATTGGTTGAATTGCAAAAACAACCTCGCAACTACGCCACTGCTTAGGTAGAAAATTAACAAGTTTGACATATGTTAGTATCCCGAAAACTAAATCGTAGAAGGAGTAGGTTCCAACAATTAATTTATAGGCGCCACCGACTTATAATTTACTAACATCGTCCGAGGTGAAAAATGGGAAGTCGGACCCCAAGATAGATAATCACTTAACCTTTATCTCTCCTATCTGTCCTTTATGTAGACTTAGTTCCAGATATTTCGACGTAAAAGAAAAGACAAGTTGCCACCAAAACCTCATTTAATTAATAATTGACACAACCCCACAATTACAATTCTTCGATACAAAACAATGTAAAATAGCAGTCCCAATTTTACGTTCACGGAATCAAAATAACTAAAATTAAATTGGGCGAGACTCAAACAAATTGAAGGACAACTATTGCGCTCACTAGAAAAAGGTAATTTAAATTTTTAGCGCACTATACGTCGTAGTAGGAGGCCTCCGCGAATCGGAATAATGCGTGATCATAAAACGACTTAGGAAGAGAAAATTTCAAGCTGTGAAATCTTGAAAACGCAATACCATCCCCACTATCGGAGCACCGTATATATATGGTGTACGTAAAATTGTTTCCCCCAAAAAATTGAATATTACACTTCAGTTCCACAAAATCAAATAATAAATTAATTGTTAATCGAAGGTAATGGAAATTGTAAATAACAACGGCCAAGTGATAAAAATTCTAGTATAAACAATTTTATTTCACTTCCCTTTTAAAATAGAAACGGCTATCGCTGCAAGTGTACTCCAGATTCTTTATCACCCGCTCCAGGCGTGCCTACTCTGTCTGTGACAAACAACTGTCCCAAGGTAACTAGTTGAAGTCTGCTTATCAATTGGGCCAAATGGTGAAACGTAGAATCTTTTGGATATTAATTACGGGTTTTCCACCCGTGTGACTTTTGCCTAAATTAATTCGTCGGATATTAGCATTAAAGTTCGGGACATTAAGACAGGACAAAATTTTTCGGTCAATAAATAACTCACCAGTAGATGGAAACTGGCATACCACAAAAACTTCGTGACCGGAATAATTCTAAATTGGAAAAATTGAATTCCTGGAGTTTTTTGTTCCTCAACTATAGGAAACGACCCCGATGTAGTGA
Source organism: Limonius californicus (assembly GCA_014611495.1). Classification (NCBI taxonomy): domain Eukaryota; kingdom Metazoa; phylum Arthropoda; class Insecta; order Coleoptera; family Elateridae; genus Limonius; species Limonius californicus. Next base: position 6,800 of record JABXWE010012202.1, read on the forward strand.
CTCCCAGATCGGAACTAACTTCCAAATCGATAAACGATTTAACAAAAATCTTGTTCACTACACACCTAATTATCCGGCTAGAACGCAAAACTAAAACTGTCCTTAAGAATTTTCTTCTCCCCCAACTTCCGGAACTCAAATACGTACTGCCCGATTTGACAGAAGTGTAACTTCGAAATATTATAAAGTCCTATAAGCATGCGAATAACTAAATATGTATTAAGGGTTGCCTTCAATTAGGCGCGGAAATCGTTACACGTGTTTTTTGATCTCAGTTTGTGGGTTGTTTCAATCTACACCTCAACGTCTGGTTTTTCCTTGATGAAGTTGTTCGCCCCTTGGGTTGCTTAAATTCATAGCCTGTCCCTCTACAACTATGTTATTCAATTTGTTCCCTTTTTCTAATTGTTCCAGTTTGCTGTTTGTGTCTTGTAGTTCCTTTTTAATCTTTATGGACTCCCTTCTTGTGTTACTGTTTTCCTTTTTTAACTTGTCATTTTTTTTTCTTTAATTCTCTTATTTCCCGGTTCTTATTTGGCCCACATCTACTGTTAGTTTTTGCAGTAGTTCTAGTATTTTATCAATTTTCTCTGCTTTCTTTTGCTGCTTCCTATTTGCTGTCCTACCTATCTACTTTCTTTTCTCCCCATCCGTTGATTCATTGTTAGTGCTGTACATCTTATGCTACTGAGTTTACTTCTTTTTTATTACGTGCATATTTTAGGTCTCTTTTCGATTTGTTCACAGTTCACATTCAAATCTGTAACATTGTTAGGAGCAAATACTAGTATAATGAGGGTTTAAAAAAGAAAACTTAAGCAGACACAGTTGTAGGTGCTTATACTGGCCTGAGCCTCTTATGCGGAATAAAAAAATTTTAGATAATAGTTTCGCTTTATGTACCAAACTAAAAACAATTGAATTAATCACACGTCAGCCCACGCCCCCCTCAACAATGATTACCCTTAATGAAAGATGCAGAAGTTTAACAATCTAACACCAGAAATTATTTACAGTTAAAATTATTAAAACAAACAAAATATAAAATTTACTTAAAACTCTTTCTTTCTTTCTTTCTTCTGACTTAAAACAAAGATTGCCTTTTTTATAAACTACTGTTAAACACGTCTTGTTTCCAAAGAAACATTTGCATTCAGACTTTTCCAGTTCCTGAAAATCTTCCAACACTAACAAAATGTACTGCTTTAGGTCCAGGAGGTGTTGGTTCAAGCTTCATAGCAGCCCTGAGTGCAAAGTTGACTCCTACTCTGAGCCCTCGGACCTCGCGCCGCCATTCAGAGGATTTAGGCCCTGGTGGGGGAAGTACCGCTCAAAGTAAATTAGCACAACGAGGTCCCGGACAGAACTTTCTTGATTCACTTAATGCCAAGCTTGCTCAACAGCATGTAACGAATAATATGCAACAGTCACAAATGAAAGCTCTGAAAATACGTCAAATTATTAACAGTAAAGCCCAACCGGATCCCAAAGTGTGCCACGAATCATTGATGGATCAAATCAAGAGAGGCGCAACGTTGAAGAGGGCAAAGGTGGTAAACGATCGATCTGCCCCTAAGACTTATTAGGCGCGTTTGCTTGCTGTTTATTGAATCGAAGTAATGTGCTTTGAGATATTCAGTATTTCTTGTTTTGCTGGTGTAATTAAAGAGGCTATATATTGTCTTGTTTTTGTTTATTTTTAAGTAGAATGATTTTTGAGTATGAATTTGGATGTTAGTGCAGAAATTAAATTCTCAAATCAAAGTATTTTTGTCAAATCTAACAAAAATTGATAGATCTAAAATACAAGTTTGTGGTAATGTCGGTTTTGTCTGTTGGTCATTGTTACAATTAAAATAAGTCGTACTTATTTGTAGTAAGAGTAGCTGAAAGACGTCCACAAATTTAGAAATTAACGACTGAATTATTATTTTTGCATTACAATTTAAAAATAGTGTTATTAATAAATATTGAATAGAACGACTGATTGTATTAAATAGATATAGTAAGTTACAATATCAAATACTTAGCGTCGAGTAGTAAATTATTAATGTTTTTTTTGTTTCAAACGAGTGTTCGCAAGTTGAAAAAGGTCAAAATTACCGAGTTTGGTTAACCTTTTCTTCCAATCAAAATTTTAGTTTTTTCTACATAAACTACAGAGTATTTATTTTACCAAAACAAATATCAAATATATCTCTTGTATATAGATTAGTATCAGTAAGGAAGTTATCATAAGGACAATATAATATATCGCACATCAGTTTTCCATAAACATTAAGAAGTTTAAGACATGGTACCGTATCCTGTTATTTGTTCCACCTCCTCGAGTGTTTCAGATTTTAATAATACACAAGTTTACCGCTATAAACTTGCCTCATTATTGTATTAATATTAACTAATAAGGCTTAATAAGTCGGGTGAGAAACAGATTGCAAAGGATCAGCAAAATGTGTGTTAGTAGTTTTGTATCTAACTATATTATATTCATGTAATTTGTGGATTTTATACATCCTGGATAAATTTTGTTGACACAGCGGTATTTAATGCAGTTGTATATATAAATATTTAATATGTACCTATTAATAAACTACATAATGCATGATGGTCTTTGATGGAGTGCACGTTGCGAATGTTAATTTCTTTTAGGAAAATCAGTTCTGATTTAGGCAGGTTGCTTCTTCGTGGTGTATAAAATGGCGTAAATAAAATTGTAAAATGTAAGAATGACTTTTATTATTGAAACAATTGTCCTACTATTTAAAATAACCCTTTTCACACACAAATAACAATATTATATTTATTTAGTTCTTTTTTTGTATCAATTTATATTTCTATTTGCAATCTGTAAACTTAAATAAGCAAAACATGTTAGGCCTGATGACATGCAAAACACATTTGCACCTGTGACATTCGCAAATAGATGTAAATTACGGCGACATCTGTGAGAAAACTGTCAAAATAGTCATGTGACTGTCGATAAAGTAGAACTCTAAGAAGATTTCATAATATTAGGTTAATGCATAAGTTCCTAGTGCTTTCATTTATTTATTTTGCACGAATGCCCGAAAAAGCAAACAAGCAGCAGCAATAAAGACCACGAGTGAGATAAGAAAAAGTGTGTAAAGTGTCGGCATGTGGGGTACACACGTGGTAAACATATTCTTCTCTGCCCTCTGTGATTGTTAATAAACACTAAAAATTGCTCATTTGGGCATCGTTGCAACGCCAACTTTGTACAAAATTCTGTAGGTTTTACAACATGAATCTACAGAATTTTGTACAAAATTCTGTGCCCTGTCATATAGGCCTTACAGATTAGTAAACAGTGTTGGGTAGTAACTAAATAAAAGTAACTCGTTACTAGTAACTAGTTACTTTTCAGTAACTTAATTACTTTTGTGTTTTCAGTAATTGTAACTATAACACGTTACAATTATTTAGTAACTTTAGTAACTGAATACGACAAGTTACATTTCATGCTACAAATGTAAAATATTTTAAAATGTTCGGCTTTTAATGCGTAGTATTTAAGAAATTATACCTGAAGCTGAAGAATTTATTGAAATTTCGAATGCAAATTCTAATACTGAACACAGGAATACCTTCTTGTACTTAGTCGATAATAAATAATATTTGACCGATCCTGTTTGGGTGGTGACAGCTTTTTCCAGTAATCTTTAATCGTTTAACAACTAGAAGCTCTCTGAGCAGGTATGCGGATTACTGGGAAGTACATTGCTAACGCCTGTGCGCAGGTTGGGGGTGTCTAATTCAGACGAAAATACATTCACCGTCTCTATATTTCAATAATAACGAAAAATAAAATAGAATCCTGGGAAAATCCCAAAAACATCGTTGAACCAGCGCATCTAAGCTCTAAGCCTGTTCCTTTCCCCACGTTCTGCTGTTTAAACATTACTATAATAATTCTGTGTCATAGTTGCTATTTGCACTTCATGTAGTAAATTTGTTTGTGACAAGTTTCAATAAGTGTCTGTTTAACAAAATGAATAGCACTTTTACGGAGGTTGATGATTTTGAAGAGGTGCGGTTAGCCAGCAATAAAATACCTTGGCCTGGGTATGAAGAATTTTTCGAATTTAAAGCTTATAAAGTTCCTCTGAAAAAAAAATATTACGGTAATGTGTAAATTGTGTCTACCGCAAACAAAACTTTTGTCCTGTGCCGTTACATCATCATCAAATATACGTAAACATGTTAAGGTAAGCGGCAATGCATTTCTGTTTAATATTAAGTGTTTTTTTTTCACGGATTCTTCAAGATTAATACAATTTAGTTGGGTAATCAGTATAAAAAAGCTATGGTAAAAAAGTACTGGTCAAGAATATGGGTCCCAAACCATGTTCTAATTTATGTTATAATTAGATAATGTAAACATTTGCTAACCTAATCTAACCTAACCTAACCTGGTACTGGTCAAGGTTAGGTTAGGTTATGCTAGATTTGGTTAGGTTAGATTAAGTTAGCAAATGTTTACATTACCTAATTAGAACATAAATTAGAACATGGTTTGGGACCCACATTCTTGACCAGTGCCGGTAAAAACACCCAAGAAAACTAAACCACTACATACATTTTTTTGTTCGGATTTTTATTTGGTGGCTTTTCCACTGGCTTTTTCCAGTGGATTTTCAATGGATTCGTTCCTGGATATTTTAAGCCAAGGCTTTTATTATCCTATTACGATTTTATTTGCATTTTTCAATAAGTTTTGGGAATGTTATCTACATTCTATCCTACTAATAAATATCATTCCCAGTGTTTTACAGTTGCATTTGTTATTGATCAATCATTCTTCTTATTTAATGAAAATTGATGCAGCGATCTCTGCCTGCAAGAAAAAACGAATTGAAGTCGGTGATAATAAACAGCAAACGCTTGAAAGTTGTATTAACCGCCAGAGCAGCATATCGCAGCTAAAATTAAATCAGATCACGGAGCGTTTAATTGTTGAAGCTATTTTGCCATTTTCATTTATTGAAGGACAGCCGTGGAGAAATTTTACAAACACAGCATTTCCAACAAACCACATGATGACGAGGAAAACTCTCATGGCTAAAGTGCAGCAATCCTTCCACAATCTAAAGGAAAAATTAATAGCTGCATTAGAAAAACCAAATCTTGTTGCTGTAACAGCAGACCTGTGGAAAATGTATAACAGGCAAGTATTAAACAAAAATACCTTTCTTGTTACTTCAACATTCTGATTATTTTTAGAAGTTTTCTGGGAATGACTGTGCATTGGATAGAAAATACGACCCTACACAGAAAATCTGCTGTGATTGCCTGTCGTCGCTTAAGAGGTTGCGTTAGATACAACATTTTAGCACAGAATATGGATGAAATATTTCGAGAATATAACATTCAACATAAAATCTGTAAGGTTATTACTGACAACGGGTCGAATTTTGTGAAAGTTTTCAGGTATGTAGTTTTTATGCTATTCAGTAGTCGTACTTCAGATTATGACAATTAAAATATATTCCGTTTTGGGGTTTGCTTACAATTTATAATTTTTTAAGATTATTTTGTGACAAAGAAGAAGAAGAGGATGAAGATAATGAAGACGTGACAGAAGCTGTAGAAATAACAGAACTACTTCAGAATGGAGAAATGGAAATTGATAACCATTATTTATTGTCACCTCATCATAGATGTGCTGCCCACACATTGAATTTATTAGCGACAAAAATGCCCTAGTAGCAGAAAAGGACATAATTTATAAAAGAGCTTCTCGAGCAGCATTTGCAAAATTTCAAGCACTATGGAATAAACAGTCATATTCTGGACCTGCTGCAGATGAAATAAAGAAGTGCTTGGGTATTCATTTAACCACGCCTAATGCCACAAGATGGAATTCCACTTTCGATGCTGTGAAATTAATAGCAAAATTGATTTCAAAAACGTTAATAGTTTTAACGATGCTTGTGATCTTGTAAAAATTTCACGATTGTCAGCGCAAGATATTAAGTTTATAACGGAATATTGTGAGGTTTGTCAAATATTTCTTGTTTCTTTACAATTGTTTCTTATAAATAATTAATTTTAGATTATGGAACCAGTAGCTAATGCCCTAGACATACTGCAAGGAGAAAACAATATGTACATGGCCTACTTACAACCAACCATAGAAGAACTATACCGGAAAATGCAATTACTGAAAACAAAGAATTTTATTTTTTGTGGATCATTGATTAAAGCTATCACCGATGGCTTAAATAAAAGGTATTTATTATAGGAATGCATTAACAAAAATATTGACTGTTGCTTCCAATTTTTATTTTAGATTCACAGAAATTTGCAACAATTCTGACTACACTCTGGTGGCGGTTACTCATCCTTGGTTTAAATTTGAGTGGATATGTGATGCAGAAAAGACACAAAACGCTGTTGCATTATTAGAAAATGAAGTAAAAAATCGTGCTTCTACTTCATCAGTTTGTCCACTTCCCAGTCTACAAAATAATGATGGAGAAAAAGGAGAACACCATTTTTTTTCCTTCAAAACAGTAAAGCGGTCCAAAAATATGGACGAAACTGAAACATATATGAAGTGCGATTCATCTAATTTAACAACTTTAGATAAATTTCCAACGATTAGGGAAATATTTATTAAATATAATACTGCCCTCCGTTCCAGTGCTACAGTAGAACGATTGTTCAGCACTGCAAAAGACATTTTCCACTTCAAATGTACAAAATTAACTGATAAAAATTTTGAAATGCAGTTATTGTTAAAAACCAATAAATTTTATACATAAGCAATCAGACAGAAATGTAGAACTAGGAATCTAATTTATTAATAACAAAGATTATACCCTGTAGAATATTCGCTAATAAACAATTGCTTATAAATATGTGTTGCTGTTGCTATTAAGTTGTAATTGTATGTACATTAGTAGCGTCTCATAAAAAAAAGGTAACTTAAAAAATAACGAGTTACTTTATGGTAACTTAGTAACTTATTCGAGTTACTTTTATAATTCTGTAACTTAGTAACTTACTTAGTTACTTTTTTGCCAAGTAACTTACCCAACACTGTTAGTAAATAACTTGAAGTTGAAATCCAGTGGTGACCAACACAGAAGCAACTTAAAGACTACATGTTTGCTATATAAATCAACTATACTTTAGATTAAAATCTATATGGCAAGTCCACAGGCTTATACTTATATCTATTTAAACTTTGAATATTAGTACTATTATCTAATAAATTTAGGACCAATGAATTAACATAGGATTCTAATTTATTTAAATAGGTACCTACTTTCCACTGCACTTAAAAATCACATTTTTGACTGAATTCACTTTTAGGTCACTTAGGATGTCCGAATTCCTCACAAACTAGGGAGCATCGCTCATTGCACGTAAGACTTTGGATTGAAAGCTTTCATTATTTGGATGTTGGAGTTTGCTGCTGTTCCCCATAGGTGAATACTATGACAGTTTGGATTTGAACACTGCATTGTAGACAAGAAGCTTGTTGGAGAGGGATAGTTTGGATTTTCTACCAAATAATGTTTATTGAACTTTTCACCAAGTTGTTTACACTGCTTCCAAGTGTGTGTCCTCCAAATAAGGCCCTTATTCAGATGCACGCCTAGGTGTTTTATCTCGGACACTTGTTTTAGCAGTATAATGTTAATGAATACTGATGGCAATGTGTTATCCTGGCCTTTGCTAAAACGAATGTGGAAAAATTTTGCTTCATTTAGACTCTGTTGTAGGCTATTTGTTGCTGTCACTGGGTCATTGTGCCTTTCCATAATTACTTTGTCATCAGCAATGGTTGTAGTAAGAGAATGTTGATTTGTAGGTATATCTGATATACAGATCATATATAATGGCAGACCGAGGATGCTACCCTGAGGTGCTCCCGATTTGATTGCATGGAAAGTTGTTAAATATTGACCAAATTTTATTTGGAAGTTATCTTTCTGACAAGTAAGATTTGAAGAGGACCAATACAGTGTGGAGGAGGCATTTTTTAAAATTATTATTCAGAATCATTTTGTTTAAAATAATAACGAGTTTATTATTCTTCTGTCCATTAAATGCATTGAGAAACTGACCGAATGGCATTTTTATGCATGACTTTATTACAAAATTTTTCTACAAACTTACATTTGGAATTGGTGATATTCAAAACATTATTGGCAACTTTAGAAGCTTCTGCAGTAAAATACTAACCTGTAAAATTTGGCATATCCTCATTTTGTCCAGTTGCCTATTAGGCTAGTATGACACGACACAGAAATTTGTATAAAATTGTTTATGAAATTCTATCTTGTGTCATAGAGAATTGTGTGTAGTGCTATAAAATTATAGAATTTTGTTCAGATTGGCGTTGTATCGATGCGAAATGAGCAATTTTTAATATTCATCTATGATCACAGAGGGCAGAGAAGTAAATGTTTTACTACGTGTTTAACTGCCAACTCTGTCCACACATAGTATAACTTTTAGACACCAAAAAACGCATCCAAAAAATACAAGACTCTAACCAATTAACAAGATTCGTGGTTATGTAAAAAACAGTAAACAATTATTATGAAACCCTGTTAGAATTCTACATTATCCAAAGCCACATGTTTATTATGACAGTTTTCTCAGAGACACAATTTCTTACAAAATCGTGGTTCGTGTCATACATGTTTTGCAGAATTTTGTACAAAATTCTGAGTCGTGTCCGCTACCCTTAAAGTCGTCCCCAGAACTAACTTGTGGGTCGACAGAATTCAAAATTTATGCAATTGCATTTAAATTTTTGTTTATCGATTCAGCTTCCTAATGTTCTTTCAACAGACAGAGGAATTTTATCCTTTATCCCATTATCTCGTTGCCCTTTTGGCCAGAATATAATTCTTTTTTGATATTCCTTTTAGTTACAGTTTTTCATTATTGATACGTGAAGTGTTTATTAAATCATTGTTTTGAAATGTTAAGTGAGTAAACAATTTTTCTTCTGTAGACCAATTTAATATTTTGTATCGTATTTCTATCCATCGTGCAAAATTAATATTCCCTTTTTTATAGGATTTTATATTGGACAACTTGGACCAGCATCACCGCATACATCCATACCTTCTTTGGAATCTTGTGTAGCCTCTATCTGAATATCTCTTTCAATACGTTTACAGACACGTATGTAAAAATGCAGATTCCGATCTGCATCTAGCATATGATTCAGACAGTCGATATTTATTGCTGTACGTATTCTGTACGTGAATACATTATAATTAGTAATGTCCACTGGCTGACAGTAACTGCTGAAAGTGATTGTAGGTTTAGCAAAAGGCGGTTTAAAAATCTCTACTTCATAAAAATAATCATTGACTCTCTCCTTTGGTCCTATTAGTTGCACCACCCAGTATATCTCCTTCTTCTTCGGTATTATCTCTTCTAATCCAAGTTTAAACCAGAATAAGTTATTGTGAGCCTCAACCAAAGTAACCTGAGAGCAAAGTTTTCTGACGTTTATTTGACAAATATTAGAAGCTTGATAAACATTCTGCTTTGGTTGCTTAGAAGACCAATGATTTATAATATCCTCCAACTTGCCAATCCAATTACAATTGCTCATAGCACATTCAAAACCTTTGAAAGCGCAATTCTTAATATGGTTTGCATGCTCTTTTAGTACAAGCCGTACATCACAACCAAATGGTTGATTTGGGCATGGATATGGTATTTTACATGCTAAAGCTTCTAAAGAAAAATTGTTACACACTGTGAAGTTTTTTTTACACAAAGTGCAACATGGCAGCGCGGTTTTGCAGGATTTACATATGCTGTGCCCATTTTCGCATTGTCTGATGGGTGGGGTCATATAATTAGTGCAAACTGGGCATTTCAGTTCCACTAAAAGACTGTCATGCCACGAATTCATTGCTTCCATTTTCTTCTCTGAAAAATAATTAAATGTGATGTGACCTTGCAAGATCTCTAGGAAGTTATATAAAAGTATGTACGTATGTATCATGTATTAAAAAAATAATTGAATAAGGAAAAGATACTTTAACAGAACTTTTACTACTAAAACACTTGAACATATTACTTATATGTGTGAATAATTAACAAATTTTTATAAAAATATGAAATTAAATGGATTTTTAATGAACTTTAACAAGACTAAACATAAAAAGATCAGTTACCAATTTCTGCGTGCAATTTGGTTGTCAGTTGATGTTAGTTTTTATAAATTCTTTCAATAGAAACTGATGAAATATTGATCACGTTCATGTATAGGTACACTACTGTTATAGATTATTTGAAAGTGTCCCTGATAAAATGTAATTTTTATCAGTGCGAAAGTCAAAAAGATATGTATAATAGATAATGGATGCATGTCGCACCTACCACGTCCTAGATTACGCCGAATCAAAATAAACAACTCTTCCTGGAAAAAGGACATTATCAGCAAGCCTTAGCATGATAATACTTAGAGCAGTTTTTCCTGTAAATTATTCAATATATGACTTAAACGTACTTTTTTCCTCGACTTCCATAAAAGGCCTTTACAATATGAAAACCTACACTTGGTGTTTTTAAAAGGTACTAAAATATTGTTTCCTTTCTACGAAATAAATTACTAAAAGCTTCCTATGAACATGGGTCAAAAAATACTTCCTAAGGCAGCTCTTCAAAGATGCATCACTAGCATGTTTTGTTTTTGGAATATCGTGTGAATCGTTTGAACTAGAATTACGAAATTTGCAAAATTGAATAAACTTTTGATGCCAAAACTGATTCTGTAATCATACTTTCAATAACTTACTCCAAAGAGCCCCAAATACACGAAGGCTCCGGTAAATTCTACCATTTGTTTGTTTGTGGACGATGTTTCGTTACTTTTCAGTAGAAATTATGATAATTTGAACCTTTTCACACAACGAAGGTACTCTTGTTGGAAGTCGATATCTTGTACCGTTTTCGGAAATTTTGGTGTAAGTATTGAAAAACATGTTAGGCGCGCTAACTACGCAAATTTCGATAAATGGAAGTCGAGCTTTAATTTCTAACCAATTTATTGACAACGTAAACACTAAAATAAAAAGGAAATGCGTAATTAAAAGATCTTCTTTGACTGAATCAGAGGTGAACGTGTTTTAGATGTTTCACAGATGTTCGAAATGCCCAGCATTGCTTACAATGCATGCTTTAATTCGTCGCACAAAAGATTGCCTCACTCTTTCCCATATCTTTGGAGTGTTCCTTATTCTCTTAAAGCTTTCAACAATTCTTTGTTGCAAA
>JABXWE010012203.1:0-30048 GCA_014611495.1 Limonius californicus
TATTACCATCAACAATAGTGGCCGCTAAAATAACACCATTAAAAATTATGCTGGGCAAAAACGTCGTCATCGAATATATTGCCATCAAAAATAGGCACCATTAAAAATTGCGCATGGTGAAAACATCGTCATCGAATGTATTACCATCAACAATAGTGGCCGCTAAAATAACACCATTAAAAATTATGCTGGGCAAAAACGTCGTCATCGAATATATTGCCATCAAAAATAGGCACCATTAAAAATTGCGCATGGTGAAAACATCGTCATCGAATGTATTACCATCAACAATAGTGGCCGCTAAAATAACACCATTAAAAATTATGCTGGGCAAAAACGTCGTCATCGAATATATTGCCATCAAAAATAGGCACCATTAAAAATTGCGCATGGTGAAAACATCGTCATCGAATGTATTACCATCAACAATAGTGGCCGCTAAAATAACACCATTAAAAATTATGCTGGGCAAAAACGTCGTCATCGAATATATTGCCATCAAAAATAGGCACCATTAAAAATTGCGCATGGTGAAAACATCGTCATCGAATGTATTACCATCAACAATAGTGGCCGCTAAAATAACACCATTAAAAATTATGCTGGGCAAAAACGTCGTCATCGAATATATTGCCATCAAAAATAGGCACCATTAAAAATTGCGCATGGTGAAAACATCGTCATCGAATGTATTACCATCAACAATAGTGGCCGCTAAAATAACACCATTAAAAATTATGCTGGGCAAAAACGTCGTCATCGAATATATTGCCATCAAAAATAGGCACCATTAAAAATTGCGCATGGTGAAAACATCGTCATCGAATGTATTACCATCAACAATAGTGGCTGCTAAAATAGCACCATAAAAAATTGCGCTGAGCAAATACGTCGTCGTGGAATATATTGCCATCAAAAATAGTGGCGGCTAAAATAGCACAATTAAAAATTGCGCCGGGTAAGAATGTCGTCATCAAATATATTGCCATCAAAAATAGTGCCGGCTAAAATACCACCATAAAAAACTGCGCTGAGCAAATACGTCGTCGTCGAATATATTGCCATCAAAAATAGTGGCGGCTAAAATAGCACAATTAATAATTGTGCCGGGTAAGAATGTCGCTATCAAAAATATTGCCGGCTAACAATAGGCACCAGATAAGAAAGCGTTGTATAGAGGTCGCCATCGAAAACAGCACCATCAAAAATTGCGCCGGGTAAAAATGTCGTCAATAAAATTAGCGCCATAAAAACAGTGCCAGTTAAAAATAAAGGCAGGCTAAAAACGTCACCATCGAAAATAGCCCAAATCAAAAATAGAGGCGGCTAAAAACAGGTACCGGGTAAAACGCCATCTAAATTAACAGCATATAACAGCGCGATCGATAATAGCACCATCAAAAAATGCGAAAATATTAGTCTTCAATAATATAGTAGCCACGTAAAAATAGCGCCAGGTAGCAATATACCTCAAGTAAAAATATCGCCATCGATAATCGCATCCTGTAAATGTTGCCAACGAAAATAGGGCTGGATAAAAATAGCGCCGATAAAATTAGCGGCTACACAAAGTACGCCGACTTATTCTTTAAAGAAAAGTTTAAATTATATCTGGAGAAAATTACGGTAAGTGCAGTTACTAAACACAAATGTAATTGATGTTGTAGATACTTCTTTATACTGTTCTTTATGTAAGCACTATTTTGCGGGCGACATTTTTACTCGGTGCTATTTTTAACCAGCTCTATTTTCATTGGCAACACTTACAGGATGCGCTCGTTTTGAAGCGCTATGGTTTGTGACGATTAACAAAAAAAAAAGAGTAAACGCAAATCAACCTTCACACTCAAATTCTGTATAACAAATTAATTTAAATACTTTAAACTACAAAGGCTAACGGCAAGGGGCGCAGATGAAGATACCACTTTTTTGTCTTCACATTATGCATAACAGGCAGTAAAAGCGAAATTGAGGACAGATAATAAAAATTAAATTTAGATTGGTGATGTTTAAACATGTATTCTGATATTTGCTTTCTTCGTCACGATTACTAGTTTCCCATCACTGTGTTGACGGTACTGAATGCAAGAAAATATATTAAAACTATTGTTATAAGTAGAGGTGAGATTTTATTGATTTTACATGTTTTTTTTTAGAATGCACCAAACATTAAATTCAAATATGATCATTGAGATTGTAAACTTCATATGTAAATTCGAAAGTGCACGTGAATATTTTATAAATATATGCACGTTTCCCTAAGTGTGGATTTGAAGAAATTTTACGTCTTTTGGCTACATTCAGCTGTATGTATTGAATGTTACATATGCTGAAATAAATCAATCAGCTTTTGAAAATTCAAGTTAATTTGTCAATAAGCAATAGATCGCTTTTTAGAATTTCAGAAAACTGGCTACAATTACGTTATAAATTAATTGTAGCTGTAAACGAATTAAGTTACTAACTATGTACATAGGAAACTTCATGTTTCTTTAAGAACCTTCGTTAAGATGCCCACAAGTAATATTTTAGATAATTTATGCAGGTATATTTGAGTATTTTACAATACACAGGATCAAACAGTTTCCAATTTAGTGCATACATATATCATCTCTAGTCGAGTGGCATTTCATCCCCTTAAAAGCACTTTCCACCCAGTAAAAAGCCAAAAATTCTAATGGCATTAATTTCAAAAGACCATTCAAAGAAGGAAATAGTGCTACACTTACCCTTGCGTGCACTTTGTGCCCTAAAAATCCTTTGCTAGGCTGGGACTGTTTAGAGCCCAGCGTTCAAAATGATATAGCTTAAAGTAAATAAATAAACATTAACCATTAGAATTTTAACTTAGAACTTTCTGACACAGGAGAAGGTCTAAAAAACGCGTTAGAAACATATTTTAATACTGCGAGATCATATAGCCCATGGAAGTACACAAAACTGCTTTTACTGCATTTTGACATTTTACATGGGTCAGTGACGATCCAACTGCCAGTTAAAGTGATAATAGATTAAAAAATAATAATTTGGTTCCATCATTTGATTCGATATAAAGATTTAAATCCTATATAGTATATACCATTGAAAATATGGACAGCAAAGTGTTTAAAGCAAAGTATGACGTAATTCCTTAATTTTTCTTAGAATGCGGTTGTTTATAACAGAAAACAATATTTATTATTATTTATAATCTTGAACCTACACCAACGCAAGCTTACCTTCATAACTTCTTAGTAAAATAGGTGGCTTGTAAAATTAGCGCTATCAAAAATGGGGCCGGCTAAAAATAGGGGCCCCGTATAGAGCCATCAAAAACTGCGCCACGTAAAATAGGCAACGGACAAGAAAGCTGCCCCCGAAATAGAGCCAAGTAACAGTATAGTCATAAAAAATAGCGCCATCAATAGTAGTGCCACGCAAAAATAGCGCCGAGCAACAACAGACACTAAGTAAAAATATAGCCACTGAAAACAGCGCCATTAAAAATTGCGCCCGGTAAATGATGACATTGAAAATAACGCAAAATAGGAGCAGAAAGGTTTAAAGAAAAGCATGAAGTGATTCCTCAATTATTTATAGAATTAAGTAGTTTATAACTAAGAACCATTTTTATTATTATTCTTAATCTTTAAGTTACACTAAGGGAAGGTTAACCCAGACGTTCTTATTAAAATAGGCACCGGTTAAAATTGTCATCAAAATTAGCGAAAACAGTGCCATCAAAAAATTGCTCCACGTCAAATAGGCGTCGGGATATAACATTGTCATCAAAAATAGGCATTGGGTAAAATTTTCGTTCTCGAAATTAGCGCTATCAAAAATAGTGCTGGCAGGCGTCATGTATAGCTATTAAAAATTGCTTCCTATAAAATAGAAGTCAAGTAAAAACGTTACCATCGAAAAGAACATCATCAAAAACTAGGCAGCGGGTAAAATACCCCAGCCCGGCCATTAAAAATTACGCCTGGTAAAAATTTCGCCATAGAAAATAGCGCCATGTAAAAAGAGCGTCGGGTAACAGTAGATACCAAGTAAAATTGTTAACAGCGAAAATAGCGTCATCAAAAATTGCGTCCGGTAAATGTAGTATTTTTCGTAATCTGTAACTTAGACTAAGGCAAGGTTAAGCCAGACTTTCTTAGTATAATATTAGTGTGTTGCCAATTCTTAAGCTGAATCTTAAATAGTTTGAGAATATTGGGATTTTATGTAATTCTTTTCTTGTTGATTACATATTGTATTCTATAAACACTGTTGTTACTCGTGCATAAACCTTTCGCATTTAAGAAGTATCATAATCTTGTTAAAGTTACCAATAGTGCAAAACTTTCCTGAAATATCCTGTATGCATATGATTCTATGTTTATTGCAACTACCATGTTTTCTAATACAAATAAATCAGTATAAGATAAGTAAGATCAACACTGCAGCACTGATTATGGAATTGAATTAAATGCACCCCTATCACGGCCAGCTTGTTAGCCCGACTTGAACTTCTAAATTTTAATTACAAGTTTGTTCCCAAAATTTCTATGAATCTTATAATTAAGGCCCACAAATGTAGGAAGAAGTGAAGTAAGTAATAGTAAATATTTTATAACCGATTGAAATGCTTTTATTCTAAAACTTCGTGTTTTTCTAACGTAAACAGTCCCCTAAATTTTGTAAAAGCAATTTGGGACAGCGGAAATGTGGAAAAACTTTCATAAGTGTGGTTGCGTAACGATTGACCCATTTTCGGCCAAATCCGATTTTATAATCGCATTTCTAGGAGTTATCGCGGCTTGTTTGCACAAATAAGCAGCCACGAGTAAGCCCTCGTGATCTATTCCCCAACGGCAAATTCAGAGTTCATCCACCTCGCAGGATCACGAAAAGGATTCGAGGATGTAATGGGCCATGGTGCCTTGGTGCCGTCTCCAGAGCGCACAAACTAAATTATTAATGTATAAAAGGAAGCAGAACTGGGAATGCATCTTATTTCTAGGCCCTGGAGTAAGGCACACTTTTCCACAGCTATCTGGAAAATTAACATAAAGCAGCGATTATTTAGGACAATCAACCCTTTCCATGTTGACTGGACATGCAAACACGACTGACCTTGGTCTGGTCATCAGTTCATTACGTATGCCACGCAATTGCTTTACAGGGCAATATTTTTACGCTAGTTACGGTTCAGCGGTAAATTAATTCTGGATTTATCGGAAATCCGCAAGGAGAGAAAGGAACAACACGCAAATCTTAAAATATCCTGGGAAATCTACCGCATCTGGTTCTGCATTTTTTAGCATTTCATTTCTGACGCAGCGTAATGTAGTGCTGGTGGTTTTATTATGTTCACAAATGTAAGTAGGCAAATCTAATTGAAATTCAACTAAATTGAATTGCGGCGATTATCAATGATGCTTATGTGGGCCTTTATTGATGGGTTATTGATTAAACTCAAGTAGGTCAAGGATATGCTGTGACCCTACACACGAAAAGCACTAATTAATGCAAATTACAAAAACAAATAGACAAGTAGAAATCTATCTGGATATGAATTAGGTTAACTTCCTTTTTGATGGAATCCGTCTTCGAACTTCTGCCCTTAATTTTCTGTTTGATTTGTACGAGTATTACAGTAAAACCTTTCTAGTACAGCAAACAGGTTGCGTGTTGAGTTTAATGTGACAATTCGTAAAGTTATATTTAATGTCGAGCATTAAGGAAATTATCTCTAGGAATTTCTTGGCTTTTATGAAGGGCCACTATTTCAATGGCTATCCGTTCGGAACACGACAATGTTATCAGCAAAATATTTTATTAGTAATAGGTATTATAAAACCATACCAGTTATACACTGATAGATAAATTTCAACAACAGCAACAAAGTTATGGCTATTGGCCTAAAATTTGTTATAGGTATACTGTTTTCCTGGAGGACTTAGGCAAGTGAAAGTTAGTAGGAATTTGCACATCTATTGTACTGATACATAGTTTTTAAGTACGAAAAACATTACATCACAGGAAGAGCGGTTTAATGAAGTCTCACTTTTGGAAATTGGCTTTTTTGGTAGCTTATATGTGAGGAAAACTACCACGTATATGCAACAATTTATTTACAATAACAACAATTTCCAGATAACAAAATCACGAGAGAAAATAACAATAATAGCTGCACGCTCACTGCTGCTGTACTGAAATGGTTTTTGCGTACCTTCCCACGCTATCTTATAAGGGTAAAATGATTTACGTCAACAGCATCGGAAAGTACACGTTTTCACCAGAGGAATGTGGCTGCTACTGTTCAGCATCCTTTCTGGGAATTTCGGAGGGTAGCTTGCGTCGCTACACTCTTCTTTCACTCTTTCATCCCCCCCCCTCCCTCGAAACTAATCGTTTTATGGTACTTTCATTCTTTTCACAAATGTAGCTGTTTTGTGGAAAACCTGGACACCTATTACATTGCCGTAGATGGCACAACACGACCGAAATACAGGGTGTTTAAAAAATACCTTTGGATAGTTTACCCACCTCTCGATCTCATCAGATCTCGCAGAATAGAAGTGCACAATCGTATTTATTACGTCTGCTATGGAAGTGGATAAAACAACATTTGTTTGAATTTTTGTAAGTGTCAATATTGTTATTATTGTTGTTGGAAGATGTATACCAACGCGGAAATGGCAGGTGTGCATTTCATGTATGGTAAGGCGGTAAGGCCAATGGTAATTCTTATGCGACACGTGGATTGTATGCCCAAGCATTTCCGAACCGGGCACTTCGGTGTGACAAATTTTTTACAAATTTGCATCAACGTCTATCCGAAGTTGGCGGTTAAAAATCAAGAAATGGTGGTGGTGGTGGTCGGCCTAGATCAGTTTCTACTCCTGAGGCGGAACTTAACATTTTAAGGAGGATTGAAGAAACTCCAGGTGCCAGTACTAGAAGACTTTCTGCGGAAACATATATTAATGCTTCCCTAATTTGGAGAATGTTACGTGACGAGCAATTGTACCCATACTATATTCAAAGGGTACAGACTCTTATTGTGCCTGATTATGCTGCAAGTTCCGGTGTTTTGCCGATGGGTACTGACAAGAGTTGCGGAAAACGCAAACTTTGTTAGTGAAGTCTTATTTACTGACGAAGCTAGTTTCACAAGACATGGCACTTTTAGTTTCCACAACAGCAATGTTTGGTCAGAGAAAACCCTCATGCTCTTATTGAATCGAGTCATCAACAACGATTTTCAATTAACGTTTGGCTTGGTGTTTTTGGAGACCATATGATAGGACCTTTTTTTCTTCCGAACCGTTTGACTGAACAATTGTATCTTAACTTTTTGCGTAATGCCTTGCCACTATTGTTGGAAGATGTACCCCTCATTCATAGAATGAATATGTGGTTGATGCACGATGGGGCTCCTGCTCATTTTTCAATCACGGTCAGAAATTTCCTGAACGAAAATTACAACGGCAGGTGGATAGAGCGAGAGGGTCCAGTTGTGTGGCCATCTAAATCTGACCTCAATCCGCTCGAATTTTGTATTTGGGGATATTTAAAGTTGTTAGTTTAGTCAAGCCCTGTGAATAATTTACATGAATTGCGAAAACGAATAGAACATGCCTGCCAGACTGCTCGTATGACTCGGGAATCTTTGAAAGAATGCAGCTTTCATTTTTACGAAGATGCGAAGGATGTGCACAAATGGAAGGAGGACATGTAGAACATCTACTTTAATTATTTGAAATTAAAATGTTTTATTTATACGGCATATAAGTACATATTTATTTTAATGGGTGGGAAACTTATTGAAATAACAAGCAATATTTATTTTCTCAAAAAAACTCCATACCTCGAAAATGATTGATTTTCGATTCCATGGTTTTTTGTTTGTATTAATGAAATCTATGAGTGGGTAAAATATCCAAAAGTATTTTTTAAACACTCAATATATGCTGCCTTGTAACGGCGTTTCAGGAATTCAGTTTACAATGTCTCCCAACACTACAGTTTATGTAAATTAAGTGACATTCACTTAGTTTATAGAGAATGCAATTACAACAGTATATGAGTTTTCATAACAAATGCGTTTGTTGTAATATAGTTTTACAATAAATACAAGATTTCGGTAAGAAATTTTCGTTCTTAATTACGCCATCTGTGAAAATAACCTAAATTAATTTTTATAAATGCTTTGCGTGAAAAGTTCTCACAGAAATCGTTAAAAAGCATGCCGATACCAGATTATTAACACCCAATAAATTTTCCCCAATTCTAAGATCTCTTGTTATTGCCTCATTCGACCTTCCCGCCAATGCGGTATTATTAGAAACACATTAATATTAGTATAACAATCGAATTGATCAAACAGGTCAATGGAACGGCTTGGCACAAATGTGTAGGAATACCCTGCTTTATTAACCTCATTATGTAATAATATTTCCCAAAAAGATAGAAGATATATAGAATAAATAATATTTTATAATAATATCTTTTATGATAAAATTTAAGCAGTTTTGTATAACCGAACTAGAATATAATCTAAACTTGTTACAATGTAATCAGACCTACTAACGGTACAAACAGATGTGTAGAATTGAAACAAATATTTGCAAAATGATATAAAACATGATAAAAGACTAAATATATCTTCATATTTATTCATTTCAAATCAATAAATATTATAAGCGACTGAAAATAATGTGCGGAATGAGCTCCTTGAATATTCTCTTTTAAACCAACATTTTCAAGTACTTGCAGTTTAACATATTAGATAAAGGTCTTCGTCTTGTTTTTCTGGGAACCAGGGTTACTACAATCGTTTTATTGCTACTGCTATTTGTAATTTTATGATTACAACTTACCATAAAATTATTTTTCACACTCAAACTTTAAACTTTATGTTTTCTCAATTTAATATTTTCCAACTTGCTTTTGTTTTACGGGCAACAGATAATCCTAAATCCAGTAGCACCCACCTTGCCACTTTAAGCAGCTTTACGATGGATGTGTTTGAATTAATGGCTGAATGTATAATAAACGAAAACAAAACAAAATGGATGGTTGTTTTAACGTGGCATTGTTGGCTAGTGTATTAACTCAAAAATAGTTAAAATAGTTTTTGGGATTATCTATATGAAGTCTAAAACAAAGGGCAAATATTGAAATTTACAATAAAAATACCCGGCTTTGTAAATGTGCACGAGCACTATCCCATTATCATTCATTGGGGTTCTAAAGATGAGTACACCGAGTATAAAATTTAAGAGGTTGCAACTCTTGAAAATAAGTCTTAGTACAATAAAAATTTCATCAACACTACATAGCAATTTCTTGGAAATCGAATAGATGAAATCTTAGATGCAATTTGCAAATTCAAGGCTTAAAATATCAAATTTGCTTACCATTGAATAAAAACTAATTGAGCAGCTGTATTGGCCAGCTAGGCCATCAGACTTAACTCGAGTAGAGTTCTTTATTTCTGTTGGTTCATGGTTTGTCAAACCCACCAACAATATTGGACTGTCTACAGTAAAGTCTTATCAAGTTGGGCACCGCACAATATTTGGCGATCACAGGGTAGGAAGCTAATGGGTTAGTAATGTTGGTCAACTACGCTACCAGACCTAACATCGTTAAACGCGTTTACTTCTCTTATTGAAAAATACGGCTTGCTAAATCCACCAATGGCATTGAATTGGCATGAATTACCTACAGAAAATTCAAATGAAGCCTTAAATGCTATGTCATTAATAAATGTAAACCAAATGTATTTTCAGCAGCATGGGACACCACCTCACCACCTCAATTTGATACCTAAAATAGCCTTTTTGACGATTATTGGATAGGAAACTAATGGGTTAGTAATGTCGGACAGCTAAACCGCCAGGACTAACATTATTAAAGTTCTTTATTTCTCTTATTAGTAAAATATGGCTTTTCAAAACCACTAACATTGGATTATCTACAGAATATTCAGATGAAGCCTTAACTAAAGTGTCGTTGATACATATAAACAAAATGTATTTGTTCGAGGATGGGGCGTCACCGCACAATTTGTCACCTAAAATAACCTACCTGGCAACCATTGGATAGAGGAAATGGGTAAGTTACGTTGGTCAGCTAGTCCACCAGACCTGACACCATCAAACATCTTCATTCGTTTTATTAAAAAATATGACATTCAAACCCACCAATGATATTGGATTACCTACGTAACAAAATCAAACGAAATACCAAATATATTTTGAATAGATGAGGCGACATTTGGTAATCATTGGATATAAATTATTAGACAAGTTGCATTGGCCAGCTAGATTACCAGACTTAACTCTATTGTTTTTCTTCATATATGTACTTGGCTAAGGTCACTAAAGACATTCGATTATATACAAAGTAGGGTCCCGGACGCCAATAGAGAATGTGTATAATAGAAATTCGACAATGTTTTGGACGAAATCATTGAAAAGGCTATTTTATTCATAGGCGTCAAAGGTGGATACTTTATAAATAATACAGAATGTTAATTCCATTACTTAAAATAAGTAAAGTAAGTATTATACAGTGCTCGTTCTGTTTGGTTTGAAAAAATAATCAAATCTAAATCTTTCCTAGACGAAATACTATTAACTAATAATACATGTATCACACAACATTAAATTAAAATTTAAAGAAAAATCCAGTTATGAAAAATACACAGGAGGTTCTATTTAATATAAGAAAGTTGACATTACTGTTGGTTAAAACGGAAGTGCTATTTTAAAAATTACAACAAATCTTCATATGTTTCCAAATTTGATTAAAATAAATACATGAAGTATACAATATACATCAATCTACCCTCGCTATACGTTGAATAATCTCGTACATTATTCCACGTAGGTGGAAAATGCTACATACATGTAGTGGCTAAAAGCAGAACCTCAAAATGCAATTAAAAACTTCTGTGTTAAACCCTGTAACTACTGATTCCTAACCCAGTTCCAAAACAGCTGTTCAGTTTAATCTTCACGATCCATTTATTTAGCTCCCCTATCATTAAAACCGCATTATTGCACTTCGATCAATTAAACCTCCGAGTAACGAACTTGCGTAAAGAACCCAGCTGAAAGTGCATTTAAAATTACCTTTCTGTTCCTTCGAATCATGCTAACGGGCATCAAGACATATTGATCACATATGCGTGTAAGTGGAATGCAAGCAGCAGCTAAACATCACTTCTAAGTCCACTCTTGTTAGTCTCGGTCCATTAGGTTTGAAGCCAATTACGTCACTACCGGTAGCACACACCCTCGTTTGTTTACCAGCTGTTTTGGACGCACTTCCTGTTGTTTTCGGCTTTTAAGGCTTGCAGACAATGGATAAAATTTAAAATTTAATTTATTCAAGGTCCCACTTTCGATAGGGCTTCCGTTTAAAAATTCAAAGAGCACTCTCGGTTAATTTTCAGACTTGCCCTCGTATTGGAAGTTACAATCTAATGTGTTTTATATCGATTCAACAACTTATGGCCGCATTACTCGCACTTCATAAAGGTAGGTCGCTCAATATTTTCAGAATACATTAGTTTTATTTGTTTTTCACGTGACCTGACCTGCACATGGTAACCCAATAGCCTGACACAATAATGCTTTAACGTGAATTTTGCCCAAACGATCTGCTGGCGCCATTAGAACAATAAAATCTTGATTGCATACATTTAATTTCGTACAGATCACATTTTAAACGGTTATAAATATCGATAGCACTATTTGGGTTACATTTTTGGAATGGTTAGAAAAGACTTTTAATTGGTCAGTTACTGTGTGAAGATTATGCAATATTTTCTTGAAAAAATATAATCTAACAGGACTATTCGCCGGAAGCTTTGGATTCTTGAAGGCTTATTAATTAATTCGTACCAATTTAAATTTTTATGGTCTTGTCAGAACTATCAATAATATTCGAGTCACTTAAAACACCGTTTTTTGTAATTTTATCCTGACAGCATGCGTGAAATTTCCGGAGAGTTTCCAATTTCACTTTTCACATGATTTAGCGGTTATCGCGCGTAAATGACGGGTTTATTAAGTGTCACACGCCCATCACAAATACATGCATCATAATGCATTAGGAATTGGGAGCTCTCGTCATATACGGGCAGGTTTAAATATTCTTCTGAGAAATTCCACCTCCGCCGCACGCAACACAAGGGGGACGATAAACTTTTAGTTAAATGCCGCACGCAATGCGTAGACTTTGGGGCGACAACGCTTTTGGGCAGGCGTCGCGATGCCGAGTTCACCTGGCGCTGTGCGCGAGCGCGGGCGGCTTCATTGAACAGCGCAATGAATGAGCTTTTTCAGGAATTTCCCAATAGTTCGATTACGCGGCCAAACTTTTCCGCTTTATGTGATGCTGCGAGATTGTTCTCGCTCACCAAAATGGATTCTTTTACGGTGGGATTTCTTTATGGAATTGAGCGGGCGACTTATACAAAATGGATAATAAACCAGCCCTTTATATTTTCACATGGTTAAATAGTTCAGATTTTGCATTTCAGTTAGTTCCTTAAAAAACAGAATAGTATTACCATCCTCAAATCCCCCACATGAGCATTACCTAAAAGCTAAAACAAGTTAAATATGCCGTGTGGGCTCTTCGATACTTTCATGTTTTTTCTTTTACAATAGTATATTTGTAGCAATCATCATCATCATCATCTGACATGGAGCTGACTCGAGGGTCACTCCTGAATTACGCCAGGTCCACCCCATGCCAGTAGGTGGCAAGGAATTTATGGGATAGGGTGGGATCGGATGCAATGTATACCGCAAGGCACCGCTGCTGCAACACCGGGTAGTTAGTAAACTACGTATCAATGGGATTTTGAGTACGTAACCGGGACCGTTATGCGATTATGCATTTGACCCTAATAAACTTTGGTATCAAAATTTCACATTGTTCGTATCTCTTATCTACCTATTGTTCTAAGGTAACAGATTCCACCTATCTTAGTTTCCTAATAACTTAATATTAACCCCAAGTCGTACTATTTCCACTTAATTTTAATGTCGACTCTCGATTATTCTTCCTTCTTTTTCCTCCTTGCCCTCTGCAGTTATCGGCTAGGAATCCATCGTTTACTTTCCCACTGGTACTTGTTTCGTTCCTTCTCCTTTGTTTTCCAATTCCTCACCCTCTTACTGCTTCTTCTTCTTCTTCGTTACCCTGTCCTTCTTCAGTCGATTCTTGATCAGATTCTTCAATCAGTGCGTATACTCTTCTTACCTCTCTTCGGATATCCTCTTTTCTTCGTGCCCAGTCCTCCCATGTTTCTTTAGGTATGCCGGTGTTTTGTGTGTCCCTCTCCAATGATGTATTCCACGTGTAGCATGGTCTTCCTATCTTTTTTCTGATTGCATGGCATAAGCTTGCTGTAGAGGATGGTTGGCAGGTCTTCTTAGCCAGATTTCTTACATTTTCCTCAAGTTGCAATTGGAAATTTTGTAGATTTTCTCTGATGTATGACACGATCTTTTTCTTAAGTTGAAAGCTTCCTGTGTGAGCTTTTCCCGCGGTGCTGTGCCCCCTGTGTTTTGATCTGCTATCGAGGTGAATAAACAGTTTCCATCTCCTGGAATTTTCCGCACCGTCAGTTTGTGTCTGTCCGTAAATACTGTTTCCTGTTCCATGGCCGGTATTGCGTTTCCTGCTTTTGATATTTGCCGTGGGTTTGCTGTTGTGTAGTCTTCCGGGTGTATCTTCCTACCTTCTAATATTACTGGTTCTGCTTGACTGCACCCCATGTTAGATATCGGACCTACCTAATTTGCGGTCTTCTTAATTAATTTAAAATTAATATAAAATAAAATGAAATACATTAAAATACGATTAAATGAGATTAACGTTTACAATTCATTTATTACGTTAAGAGGATACAATTGCCTACCACGAGTGCGAATTTATGAACACTATCTGATTCACAATGAATTGCAGTAGTTTTACACGCAATGAAAATCCAAAATCAAATTTTACTTAATTGCATAATTCCAAAATCGACGTATTTGCTGATTTTCTGCTTATTAACTACAAAACACTGCGAGTTTTTAGACACTGTCTGATTCACGGTGAAATACAGTAAAAAATTTTACTATCATGAATGCGTTCAAAATCGACTTATTTGTTAAAAGTACCCCTTACTTTTCTTGGGAATTTGACCCTAGTCGGATAGTATTATCCTCGATTGAAATTTATGGTCTTATTCCAAGAATTCGGTTTTTAGTTGAGACGGCTTCTTTGTCGGTCCGAATTTATTTCCGTCCCGCAAGGGTTTCTACCTGCGGCGAAGCCCTGTTCTATTTCCAAGAACCGTCCCTGAAGCCTATGTTCTTGTACTTAACATGCATTTGTTATAAGATCCCCCGTTTTGATTTTCCTGTCCTTCTTATACACCTATGTGTTCCTATCCCGTGCTTATATATATTAGATCCGGCTGGACTACAATACTAGGCTACTACTACTACCCTAGTTGATCACTTAGCTGTTTTCTGCTCCTCTCCCTCGTGCTTGCTGTTTTTCCGCTGTTTTCTTGTTGACCGCTAACCTTTCACCTTTGATCGGTCAGTCGATAGAGCATGCGGACGCTGGTTCGCTTGATTGTTTATACAACCGCACTTCAATCATTTGGTAATTTACACCCAGAAATAAATCTTAAGTACGTCTCGCAAAGCAATTTTGCCCGAGAGAGCCCAAAAGCACGTCTGTACAGTAGTATATTTGTATCAGCTTTCCAAAATTGGGCCTGAACGCATAAAAAAAAAGCTATGACCTTTGCAAATTACCTGGCTGAAATAATCCAACCCTTTCCTTCTGAAATTTCAAATGAAGAGGAAAATGAAATCCAGCTGCATCTTGTAGCACCCTTTCAGATGAGTCAACCAGCTAAGCAATTCACCGTACATGAAACAAAAACCGAAATTCTGTGTAATTTCAACCCACACAAAGTACTTGGATATGATCTGATTACGGGAAAAGTCTTGAAGGAACTTCTGGAAAAGGGTTTTAGATTTATAAGCTACCTATTTAATGCAGCGCTAAGACCACGTCACTACGATTCCTCCCACCACAGTGGGAAGTTGCCATGATTACTTGAATCCCTAAACCGGGTAACCCTAAAGATAACGTAGCATCATACAGACCAATTAGTTTGTTACCAGTTTTATCCAAGGTCTGAAAAAAATTTTGCTATCGAGACTGACAACTGTACTAGAGGATAACAATTTAATACCAGATCATCAATTTGGTTTTCGCAGACAACACGCTACCATCGAGCAAATTCACAGAGTAGTGGGCAAGATTAACAAAAACTTTGAAGGGAAAAGGTATTATTCGGCTGTATTCTTAGACGTCTCTAAAGCCTTTGACAAGGCATGGCACGATGGACTACTTTATAAAATAATGGAAGAAGAATAATTTACCATCAGACTACTATCAACTTATCAAATTATATCTTGATCACAGACATTTCCTCGTAAAGTTTAGCGATTTTCAAACAACTTTACTTCCTATCAATTCTGGTGTCCCTCAAGGTAGTGTGTTGGATCCGATACTATACCCACTATTCACAGCAGATCTGCCTACCACTAGAAGAACAGTGACTGCAACATTCGCGGACGACACCGCTGTACTTGCATCGTACCCCGACCCACGTATGGCGTCTCATAATCTCCAAACGCAATTGAATATATTACAAGTATGGTTCAAAAAGTGGTTCATCAAAATTAATGAAGCTAAATCAATACATGTGACTTCCGCCACAACAAGAGATACCTGCCCACCAGTCTTGCTGAATAATCAGCAGGTTCCGCAGGCAGAAAGTGCCAGATATCTAGGAATCCACCTTGATAGAAGATTAACCTGGAGGAAACACATATGGATGAAACGCAAACAGTTGGGTGAAACACTTCGAAAAATGTATTGGCTAATAGGACGCAAATCACAGCTATCTCTAGAGAACAGATTACTGCTTCATAAAGCTATCCTCAAACCTGTTTGGGCTTACCGAATACAACTGTGGGGAACAGCAAGTATTTCCTACATAGACATACTAAGACACTGAGATCCATGGTATATGCCAAACGAAGTTATATCCCGCAATCTTGGTATCCCCACAATAAACGATGAGATACAGAAATATAGTATTCGGTGTCATGATCGGCTTAGTGCCCACTGAAATACACTTGTGGAGTGTTTACTGGAAAACGCACACGAGGAACCGAGGCTCAAGAGGTTCAAGAGATTCAAGACGTCGGATTTGCCAAATACTCGTAGATGTGAGTGATTGTGTGAGTGTTATATAAGTGTGCATGTTGTTATATAACATTAGCCCTGGTCCAATCTAGATAGTTTAGTATAAGGAAATTGTTATTGTACTATTTCCAACAAGTTATGTGTATTATGTATTATGTGTATATTATGTAAAAAAATGTACTAAGTGTCAGTAAGTGACAGATTGTAAAATTAAATTATTAAAAAAAATCTTTCCAAACTCAAAATATAAGAGTCTAGGAGGAATGTTTAAATTTAAGCGGGAATTTTATTACAAAAACAAGCCTCTATATTTACTTCTTGATCCAATTCCCTTACGCTACTGAGCTGAAAGCTTTCTAATATCTTCCTGAAAGAAGTCCTTGAGTTGTATGCATTTCATTGTTGAACAGCTTTGATAACGTCCTTAATTGACTGAAATCTTTTCCAAGCTAAAAATTCTTTTAGCCAAACACATAAACCTCGACTGTATACTGCATAAGGAAGAAGGTCCCACTAAAGTTTGTTCGTGGTTTCAATTGTTCTTGCAGCGGTATGAGGGGGAGCATTGTATTGGAGAATGCAAACAGAACTTTTTCTTCTCTTTTATCTGTTCCAGATCGCTTGCTCAACTTAATCGCGCAAAAATGTCGAATAATATGCTGTATTAATTGTACGGCGTTCTGTGAAAAAAAAAGGCAGAGAAAGTCTCAAAAAATGTTGCCATCACTATACCAGCCAACAATACAGTTTTTGCTTTTTTAGGCTTTTGAAATAATGAGGTGTAACACCGCTTGCATGTTTTAACTCAAGTGTAAAATATTGTACGCAAGTTTCATCAGCTGTTGCAGTTGTGTCCATCTCATTTTCTCTCATATCGCTGTAGTAAAGAAGAAGCGATTTGTAAACGATTAAACTTGAATTTTTTGGTCAACAAGCGCCGAATTCAATTGGCACTCACCATACGATACTTTCATTTGTTCTTTATAATACCTACAACACTTGCTGCTCTAAGTTGTAAATTTTATGAAATTTGACGAACTGTTACATGTTTGTCTGGCCAAATAAGGGCATTCATTTTATCATCACTTTTATGATCAAGGAAGTTGCAACTCGTCGTACATCATTTGTGGCTCATTTTTACACGAGTTCTACCATCTCTAAAAGATTTCGACCATTCAAACAGCCGATTTTGCTGTGTTGTGCTGTGCTCGCAGTATTGTAAATATTTCTATCGAATCTACGCCTTCATTCGTAAGAAATTTGGTTATAGTGCGCTGTTCCATTATCCATAACAGAACTTTCCGACATCGTCACCGTAACCGTAAGAATAATATTATAACGAAACAGTTGCCACTGATATGGTAACAAGAGTTACGGCCAACCTTTAAATAATTGAATTGTTGGAATTGTATTCAAACTAGTACAATTACGATAATTTTGTCTTTTACGTGTTCTGTACATTACTCTTCCACAGAGTGTAAACGTACCCGCTTACATAGAAATGTGTACCCTAGTGGGGTTGCAATCAAGCGAAACGGTCTTATGCCAGGAAGAACCAGGCATCCGAATACATATTTTCCAAAAATCGTAGCGCCGTTACTTCTAAAGCTAAGGAATTCAACAGAGAATCAATATTATCCCGCCCACTTAGCAATTTTTTTTCTAGTTTATTGTATAAACTATAAATCTAATGGTTAAACACCTTTAAATAACCTAAAGTTTAATCAGTTTTTGTGTAAACAGGGTTTAAAGACGGAATTATTAAAAAATCATTGTAAATTTTCTTTCGGACAATCTGCAATTTTGCATATTGTTTGGCACACACTATAGTGCGTTGCATATATTGTATATTTTATAAAGTGTGTGTATTCATTGCACAAATATTTGAACTATTTAGTGTCTGTAAAACCGGTCTTCACTAATAAGTCTAATACCAACACAGAAATCGATTAATCTTCATTATTAAATAAGTGTCTAAAATGTTTACTCTTACGAATTTATAACGGTGGACACGATTCTAAAATTACAGACCATCGTGAGTTCATTAGTTCTAAAATATATATTAGGTATTACAAAATTACGATATTTTTATGTTATTAATAACTCATAAAAATATTGACTTCAAACTATAGAAGGAAATTTAAACTAACTTCTAAACTAATAAAACTGAAATATCTGCCAAATTCATGTTAAAGATTCTATGAAATGCCTCTTACAGCAATATTTACTAAAGATCTGTTTCCGTAAGTAGTAGTGCAAATTGTAAAAAGTTTGTTTTGATAATAAATCGTAATTAATTCAGTTTACTTTATGTACTACATCTATCCAGCTTTATTAAGTGTGGCATACACATTTGAAGATATTCGTGCAACAAAACGTCTATGTACTTAATTTACTAAAACTGTATGACCTTTTTAAAAACTACCATATTTTAAGTAGATAATATACACAAACCCAATCTCAAGATATGTCTGATTTTCTTACAAACTGAACAATGTTACCAGACTCTGTTACCAATTTGCTTTGCCGTATATTATACGTATTGCCTTTTACTTTGGCTGCAGTTTGCTTTGGAGCGTTCAGGTGGATGGTCGTAAGTCCAGGGACGGATAGGTAATCGAATATGTATGTTTGTCGATGTAAAAAGATACATTTTTATACGTACCCCAGTAGTCTTATAAAGTAAAAAAATCCTCAAAAGATTGATACAACTGGATGATAAAAAATTGTAGTCCAAAATAGGCTAACAACAATCTACGCCCGTGATATATTTCGACTTAATTTAGTAAACCTCGAAAGGCATTGGCAAATCATCGAGGTAATCTGTGTATTTCTCCGACGTAGATGCTTTTGCAGTTTCCGTAATTTGGAGGCCAGACTAAGCTGTAGGTGTTCTATGTCTGTGGTACTTTAAAACGCGCAACACAGGCATAGGAGAGAAGATCGCCAGGTCTCGTAAGAGACAAAGTACTCGAAGAAGAAGATGAAGAAATTTCTTTATATTATTTCAACCTAACATCCTTTAAAAACAAAACCGAATATCAAATTTATTCTAAATTCCTTAAAATCAGCACAATGAAAGAATTTGAGTTCTTTAACATAGCGAGCAGCTGAAGCGGTTGCATCTTAGCTAATATACTATTTCTCTAACAGAAAGGCATGATCAATTACCTATGTCAAATAAATACTAACAATAAGAGTTATTAGATATGATATAGGAATTAAATGAAGAATTGAGTCATATACTTAGGAATAAACACTTTACTACAGGAATGAAAATCCAGGTTCTATTGTATGGAGTAGAAACATGGGCTTTCACCAAAAAGTTATACAAAAATGTAGGTTGCGCAAAGGCATATGGAGACGGCCGTATTTGGCATCATTTGGAATAAGGCGGGAACACAACACTAAAATACCATCTTTTTAAGATTGGTAAAGCTGAGGACCAAATCTGCCGCTTATGTAACGAGGTAGCGGAAATGGCAGAACACATTCTATGCGAATGCAATGCTGCCTGTCGACGCAGACAAAAAATTTTCGGAAAGGCAACCATGACACCTAACGAAGTAAGGGGCTCGAAGTCCAGAGAGATTATAAGGTTTATCAACAGCCTACAACTTCTCTAACAAAGAAAGGGCTCATAAGTTACAAAAGAACCATTAAGGGTCGAAGTGACGGAAGGCATATAAAGGCCAAAGCCCAACATCCCATATTAATAATAATAAGGCGGAGAACAAATGCGAAGGATGTAATCGAAATAATGGGAAGCATAGAGTGGCGATGGGTTAGCCATGTTTCTCGAATGTCCAATGACTGATGGACCAGAAAAACAACCATGGAAACTATGGATGGGAAGAGATAGCGTTGGACGGTCTACATCAAGATGATATGATAACATACGAAAATATTCAGGAAAAAACTGGATCAAGAAATCTGCAAACAGGGAGGATTAGAAAAGTATGGAGAAAGTATGTATTCAAAAATAGACAAGAAATGCTGGTTAAAGAAGAAGAGGAAAAATTATAGGAAAAACAGCACTGCATAGTAGCCATGTTAGACATAAGTCAGGCCTTTGATAAGGTGTGGCACCAGGGATTGCTCTACAAGATAAAACAACACTCGTCTTATTCCTTTTATAATACCCTTAAATCATACCTCAGTAAGAGATCTTTTATAGTGAAGTTTCAGTCGGAACAGACTTCACTATATCCTAGACGAGCAGGTGTGTCACAGGGAAGTGTATTGGGCTTAATCCTGTATAATATATGTACTGCTTATCAGTGACAGAAAACGCAGAAATTGCAACCTATGTAGATGAGACTGCATTACAAGCCACAAAGGCAGACCCAGTGGTAACTTCACAGTACTTAACTTGATAAAACAAAAGCCTGGCTCAAAAAATGGCGTCAGTCAGTCTATGTCACATTTACAATGCGTCGACAAACATGCCGTCTATGACGTTAACTGACCAGCAGTTAACCCAGACTGATGATGCCAAGTATCTCGGTATACACATGGCACAGAGAACGTACATTTGATCCAAGCCGCAACCACTCAATATAAAACTCGGTAGGCTACACTGGCTTAGGACCGGGGTGGCTCAGTTGTAAGAGAGTCAGGGTTTGGACAGAACATTTTTCTAATTCTCTAGTTGGTTGGTACTGTCCCAGTCGCCATTTGTCATTGGGGATCAAATTAATGGCTAGAGGAGTAACAAGCCTCCACACGCAAACGCTTTACACCAGGCAGGTTAAGTACGGTTACGCACCAACATGCACAGTCGGGCCCTGTTGTGCATTGCACAAACTAGCTTAGCCTTGCGTCACACCAAAGCGATGGGCCTACAAGGCCTGTGAAAGCTCTATAATAATAAGCTACACTGGCTTATTGGCAAAAACTGACGATTATCATTAGAAAGCAAGCTGCTTATATATAAAACCATACGAAAACCCATATGGACGTATGCGATACCACATTGGGGTACAGCCTGCAATTCAAATATCGAATTATTGTAAAGATTTCAAAGCAAGGTGCTGCAAATTATTGCCGGATCACCCCGGTACGTCACAAATACAACCCTACACAGAGTCGCCAGTCTCCATTTGCCATTGGGAATCAAATTAATGGCTAGAGGAGTAACAAGCCTCTACACGCATACGCCTTACACCAGGCAGGTTAAGTACGGTTACGCACCAACTCGGAAACCCGCAGAGTCCGGCTCTGTTGTGCAGTGCACAAACTAGCTTAGTCTTGCCTAACACCAAAGCGATGGACCTACAAGGCCTGTGAAAGTTCTATAATAATAAGCTACATTGACTTATTGGCAAAAACTGACGATTATCATTAGAAAGAAAGCTGCTTATATATAAAACCATACGAAAACCCATATGGATGTATGGGATACCACATTGGGGTACAGCCTGTAATTCAAATATCGAAATATTGCAAAGATTTCAAAGCAAGGTGCTGCGAATTATTACCGGATCACCGTGGTACATCACAAATACAACCCTACCCGGCGATGCCACCAGTTAAAGAAGAAGTACAATAAATCAGCAGGAAAAATCAGAGGAGGTTGGAAACAGATCCAAACTACCTGACGGTCAATTCGACCACAGCAGAATGTCACACAGACTGAACCGGCAACACCCTACATATCTGGTCGAATAGTGTAGTCTGTAGTGAAATAAAATGAAGTTTAGTGCAATCTGCAAACAAAACTTTAAAACTTAGATACTGTCACCAATGGGTGTTTACTACGTTCATGTATGTCATTTTAATACATACAAAAAATACATTGCAAATCTGGCACTAGTAAACAAATGAAGAGGAACAATTGCCTATATTTTGGGTAAAATAAAGAAAGGATCATCAAGGATCATTGGTTAGAAAAAGATTGTACTAGATTTGGAATTCCCATTATACTAAATATTTTAGGTCAAATATTAGAACAATTTCCGTAACACTTAATGATAACATGGAAATATTTCTTGGGGCACCCCAGTTTGAATTATACTTTCACAGGAATTTTACCACACCTTACCAACTCCATTCCTTAATTCCCGAAGCAACTCTAATTATATGTAGAATTAAATAAAACGTTTTGAACTTGGTTAGAGATGTAAGTAGGCAGCCATATAGTAGCAGTTAGTAAAGGAAATCGGTGCAACACAACCCACGTAATGATTTTGTAAAGCAATCCAAGGTCATCGTAATGCACTTTTAATTTATCTGTGGGGACTGCTTTGTAACGTAACCGATTGTGAATTAAATCTACCTATTGTGTGGCTTGCATCTAAAATCAATAACTAACGCTATTGCGAGGTATTAACATTAGACTATTGTTGTAAACGATGCAGGACCCTTTATGAGGTGGGCAGCAAGTAATCGTCCGGAAATTATTTTTCTTTACGAACTGGTACTGGAACACCTGACGTAAAAAAACAATTAAAAAATTATTAATCAAAGAATCGAGTTCGTTAGAATAAATCGTAATAAATTACATGACAAAGAAAAGTTGCTAGTGTGACTATTAGGTCGAGTAAAGCAAGGGTCAGAGTAATCACGATCAGAAAAGGCACTAAAGATTAATTAAATCGATTGAAGGCTTTAATTAAAAATTACAGTCACTATTATTGGAGCGATTTCACTCCCTTTTTGTCGTTTTCATAGGTTGCTAATTCCATGGTGACACTTTCGTGCCATTATCTATTTATTTACTAGTTCTGGTTTGTGCTTAATTACAGTTTTTTATGGCGTAATTAAATTTGCGGTTTTCTTAATTATTTAAATTGGCTTCCTAGTTCCACTTCCAAATCAAAAAAATCCCCGATAAGAATCGTCCTATAAAGCACCATTTTTACAATTTTCCCATCGCCACATAAAAACTTTGTTTAACAACTATTAAGATTGTAGATTAGAATGTTGACTCAATTTTAATTATAATTATTAATTAGCTGAGTTTTTAGGTCCGGCAAAAAATTCGCGTGTTAACAAGCAAAATGCGCTTTCAACAACTTAATTAATAAATGTAAATTGCTCCACTTAGATTTTCAATTTTGCAAGCACTCGAGTACGAAGGAAAACGCAAATCGACGCCGCTTTGTCATTTAAAACCTAATAACGGAGACCCCGGTTTTCCGTTTCCACTATCCAAACAAGGGTGAAAATGGAAATTTATCAAATATGCAGTTTGTGAGGGATCGGAAGTTAAGGGCTTGCATTTAGTTTGCAAATGGAAAACACTGCGGGTATGCATTAAGATGAAGGAAACGGCGAGTGCTGTTGTGGATAAACTCAACCAGTAGATATCACCCCATTAAAGTCGTTCTTTGACATATTGCGCGGCTTAACTGAATCGGGGAGAATCCTAAGGGGAGAAAATTCCATAGAATTTGCAAATTGATTTTGCCATCGATCTTTATTTGTTACTCAATTGCATTATATTAGGAAATATGATCGCATAAATTTCAATAAGATTCTATTTTCTGATTTCTGTGGTTATTTCCTTCTTTTAAGCTGCCATTAATATAACGTTACTTTAGTTAACGATGATTTATAAAATGATTCTGGAAATAACTTCGGTTCTAAATTCTTGAATTGGAAACGGTTAGTAAGTTTAATTTATAAAAGCCATACCGGTCATAACAGAACGCTATACGTAGGTTATATTTGTATATACGAGGGCTGTTCCCTTTCTGCTGAGCCTATCTACCAGGCTGTGATATTTTGAAACAGGTTTTAAAATACAAAATTTTAAAGTAATCATTTCCCCGATAAATCATGGAATTTGAATAAAGAGCATTATCGAGCTGTGATTTTTTACAATTTCGCACGTGGCTTAAGCCGTAAAGAATGTTTTGAGGAAACTAATCGAGTGTTTGGTGACAAGTCGTGTTCCTTAGCGACCGTAAAGCGGTGGTACAATGAATTTCAACGTGGTCGACTTTCCTTAAATGACAACTTTCGAGCTCCTAAGTCAAAAACGGCAGTTACCGAAAAAAATATTGGTCTTGTACGAAATATGATTGAAGAGGACCGGCATGTGTCACGCCTTTACTTTATTACATACAAAACTTAGTTGAATTACAAAACAACTTCGTAACTACCCCACTGCTTAGGTAGAGAATTAACAAGTTGACAGCTGTTAGCATTCCGGAAACCCAATCGAAGAAGGAGTAGGTTCCAACAATAATGTATAGGCGCCACCGACTTATAATTTACTAACAACGCCCGAGGTGGTAAATGGGAAGTCGGACCCAAAGATAATCACCTACCTTTATATCTACTATCAATCCTTTAGGCAAACTTAATTCCAGATGAATCATCAACAAAACAAAGGACAAGTTGCAACCAAATCTCTTTTTACTTAATAAAAACACAACCCACCATTATAATAATATACAAGACAAATAAGTTCAAATAAATTAGCAGTCCCAACTTTACGTTCCTGGAACTTAATATAACGAACCCACCATTGGAGTACCCTGTATATAGGCTTTACGTAAAATTGTTCCCCCTAATAAATGAAATATTACAATAGTATTTCATAGGTACACATATCCCCCATTAAAGCCCCAATGACACAATTCTATGCCCCCAAATCAATTTCTAAATTAATTCTTAAATAACGATAATGAAATCGTCAACAACACGGCAAGGTTATACAAATTTTACAATGTACAATTTAAATGCACTTCCCTTGTTCGAGATGTGGCGGCAATCAGCTCGACCGTACACCGAATTCCCTATCTATAGTCCCAGATGATGATGATGATGATGAATCTTGGGTCGGAGCAAGCTCCTGCACTTAGGCCACCAGGGCCTATTGTGCTCCTTAGGGGTAAAGACCTCACTCCCTGAACAGGTCCGTCGCTTCAGCGAAGGACAGAATCCTGTTCAAGGGCGTGTCTTGAATGTCTCTTGGTTCAAGGAAGGGAGATCCAAGATGTTTATGTCTTAAGGCCGCTAATGCCTTGCATTTGCAGAGGACATGTTCAGAGGTTTCCTCTTGCTCTTGTAGTCCCAGGCGTCCACTCGGTCGGGAAAAGCCTTCCCAAGGTTACTCGACTAGGACAGCGTATCAATTTGCACCATACGTATGAATGTAGAGTTTTTCTAATGCGTCGCCTTAATTTTGGAAGTCCAGCCGTACGAATTTTGCCTAATTAAATGTATCGGAGATTAGAACTAAGGTTCTGGAAATTAAGACAAAACAACAATTTTCTGGTCATAACCAACTCACCAGTTGATGGACTCTGGCATGACACCAAACAAAATCTTCTTTACCGGAGTAAATTTTATATTGGAAATAAAATTCCTGGAGATTTGTTTCCCTTCAACTATGGGAACAAAGCGAATTACAGAAATAGCTCACTATTCACAATATAATTTCCGGCAATACTCACAATATTCAACCCACTGACCTAATTACGGAAAACTGTCTTTTAGAATCTCCTTCCCCCAACTTTTGAAATTCAAAACCGCACTGCGTCGTCTTGACCTGAACGAACTTCGAAATATTAAAAATTCCTATGTATGTAAAAGGGTTGCCTTCTTTTAGGCGCGGAAATCGTTACACATGTTACTGCCAGGAGTATTCAAGCAACTTTAAAGATTGGTGTGAAAGCAATTGACACCATTTTGCACAAACATTTGATGGTACGTAAGCTTTATGCCCGTTGAATTCTCCACAATTTGACTCCAGTGCAAAGAGAAAACCGTGTGGCATGGTGCAGATCTACACTGGATCGCTTTGACAATCAATCGTCGCATTTGGTATGCAACACCATTACAGGTGATGAAACGTGGGTATACTGCTTGATTCCGAAAGAAAGCAACAGTCGGCAGTTTGGGTCTTTCAGAACGAATCGGCCCCAACAAAAGTTGTTGATAATGCTTAATGGTAAACTACGGTTTGTTTGCCTCAAGTTCTTCAAAATGTTCGCGAAAATCGTCCAAGAGGAAGGATCATCTTGCATCAAGATAACTCTCGGGCGCACATTGCTGCTCGAACGACTGAGTATTTGAATGCCCTAACCATTGAAATAATGGGTCATTCGCCGTATAGTTCAGACCTAGCACCTAATGATTTCTTTCTATTTCCGCGTGTAAAAAAAAAGTTTCAGGGTTTACGTTTTACATCGGCCAAAGAAGCGCATTTAAAATGAAGTAAATAACCTAACGCGGGAAGATTGGAGAAAATGTTTTGAAGATTGGTTTTCATGGATGCAAAAATGCATTGACTGTGGAGGGGAATACTTTCCAAATTCCAGGCCAACTAGCGCCTCTGACTTGACCTAACGACTAGCACCGTAGTGGTAACCGGGACCGACGGTTTTGACGTGCCCTCCGAAGCTCGGCCGGTCACTGTTATTGTACCACTAAACGGGCCACTCATTCTAGCAGTAAGCCGAAGCTGCGTTGCTTAACTTTGGTGACCGTTTGGCCGGCATCAGCAGCGTTTGGCTATGCGTCCGACTGAAGAGAGTTTAGAATTTCCTTCTTCTATAGTTAATTTCAATAATCTTCGATCGTTCTTTATTCAACGGCACTTTCATCCAGTTTAACCCAGCTGTTAGTTTTATATCGTCCACCCACCTCATGGGTGGCATTCCTCTTGGTGGTTAGGCAATATATTCGATGATTATTCGGTCATGTAAAGATAATCCTAATATGACTCTTTTCATTGTACGCTGGGTTACTTTGAGCATATGCAAGTTTTGGACACCACCCAATTGTCAGCACCATAACATACACATTTTTCGATGTAGAGGAATTTTTTGCTTCATAAATCTTAATCTTCTGAAAGTTGCCGTGATGATCGGCTATCTCGTCCTATTGTAATACTTTGATCGAAGTATATAAATGATTCTAATTTCTATATGTGTTTGTATCTATTTTGAACCCTTATATAACCTCTTCTGAATACACGGTCTTCACCTTTCCCCAATTTATTTTTAAGCCACCTTTCGTAATTCAGCATTCAATTCTTGTAGGTAAGGGTAGATATTTGCCGTTAATGCTAATACTTTTCTTTTTCTCCAACCAATTTAGTTTTGACTGAAAACGTCTTCGCAAGCCAAATTAAATAGTGTTGGGGATTAACTGTTGCCTTGTTGTATACCTCCCGCTAGTTTTATTGGTTCGGTCTCCTTGTGGAGTTTGCAAGCTGTCGGTTAGAATATTGATATAAAATATACTCTTTATTAGTAATATAATATACTGTCTTAGAGTCAATGGTTATTCCATTTTGATCGTTTAATTATCGACTGTTCGTGCTATAATTTCTTAGTCACTTTGTTAAATGGAACTGTTTGCTGAGTAATAAGATACCGGAAATCGGAAATTCATTTTTTCTTTCATCTGCGTGGATATATAATTGTTACTGTGTGAAAACAGATCTGCAAAGTGTTTATTCTGTTTGTCTTAATAAAGGATCAAACATTGCATTTCCTCTTCGATTTGGATTATTCCCATATCACATTACTTATTACTACTACTGCTTACTATATTATTTTATGTTATTATGTAAAGATACTAGAATCTTGGTGGAATAAATTTATGAAACCCAAAGCATGTTTTGCTTTTTTTTCAATACCTTACAAAATAATTGAATTGGAATCCTTACAAGCATGCAATCAGATACGGTAATGGACACAAATAGCTGTTTAAGTAAACAAAGCAATTTAATTTAATTAAGTGGAATTGAAGTTTCATCAAGGAACTTCCGTGTTGCAGTTATTAGGATATAAATACAGGTTCAAGAATAAATTTGAGGAAGTCGGTTTGTTTTGATTTACACCAAAGTTCCATTGGTAACGGTAGTTCTTGTGTTCTCTAATGTATTTCTGTTAAACCATGAACGTTTTATGTTAATATCTGATTCTTTCTGTTTCTCTTACAGTAAGCTGGTTAACCAAGCATTTTAATTAAGACTCTTGAAAATTCCTATTTGCAGCATTTATATACTGCTAAACTGCTTTGCAATCATTGTAACTGTACTTACAATTATTACAACATTCTTATTTGATTTACAATTTACTATAAAATCTTACATCCGTTACTGCTTGCAAAAAAATACGTCCGATTTTTAAACAAATAATAAAACAGTAGACGCATCAAAAGCATTGGAGCAATGAGCTACTTAAACCTGAAATTCTAACTTTTCACTAGTCCGTATACGTGAAAAAAAAGTCTCTGAATATAAAAACTAAATAATGGTAAAATGAACTCCATATATTCATGATGTTACGTTTGTACCGATTCTGCAGATTGACGAGTTACGTGTTTAATGCCAGAAAGAAATACGTTAGATCAAAAAAAGTCCCTTGATAGGCATTGGACAACCACCACCGCAGTCACCTATCAATTGTGCGGCCTATGTGCGTTAAAATTACTAGGAACTTCTTTTTTACTTCAAGCAATTGAAATATCTCAGAAAATACTGCATTTAAATGAAGTTCACATTAAACTACGAGTTCCCGCTATCCTGTAGTATTTATAGTATGCGCCACAAAGCCGTAGTAGTAGCGAAGTCTGCCTACATTTATCATCACGGAGCGACGTCTTAAAGGTACGTGACATGTCATAAAATACCTTACTAGACGTCGGCCAACCACCAACGTACTGGGGTGTTATTTGTGTTAGCTATGGTCATATAATTCTGAACGAAGGTGACATAATTAGGATTTTCTCCAAGCACCTACCATGTCCTAGTAAATATTTTTAGAAGTGGTTCAGAGAGATAGTAGAAAACTACAGAATAGAGATTTTAAAAAAGCTGTTATTAAGCTAAAACAAGGGCCTGTCAATTTCTTTAAAATACTTTTAATCATGATTGATCTAAACCTGAAACATCATTTTATTAGCTATAACTGCAGTTTAATACATTTTTAAATTGATTTTCAAAATCTATAGAATATGTTCAATCCCAAACCGTTTCTTAAGGTCAACATTTTTATAATTTCAATAAATGATTCCCAAATATTCCAAATCTGTATACAAAAAATAGTTATTTGATTTCTTTCAACCTTTATATCTACATATTACTGACAAAGAAGAATAAAAAATATGTTACCAAATTCTTTCGAGAAATATTCCCTTTCTGTATATTAAAACATAAATATTTGAAAGTTTCTTGCTTCCTATGCTCCCCCTGTATGTCTTATCAACTGTAACACGGTTGAATAAAAAATATGTTACCAATTAACTTCAGCCAATATTAGTTA
The DNA here is from genome assembly GCA_014611495.1 of Limonius californicus. Lineage (NCBI taxonomy): Eukaryota > Metazoa > Arthropoda > Insecta > Coleoptera > Elateridae > Limonius > Limonius californicus. The sequence goes on from JABXWE010012203.1 coordinate 29,508, forward strand.
AATGCATTGAAAAATATATTTCAATGTTTCTTTATTCATTGCAACCCTGTATAGCAACATATAGTATAATACAGTTAATTTAAAAATATGATTGATTTCGAAAAATATTCCTTTTCTGGATACAAAAAATAAATATTTGAGTTTCGTCCTTCCTACTAACCCTGTATATTTTATACATTGTAATACAGTTGAATTAAAAATATGCTACCACTTCATTTCGACAAATATTACTTATCTGGACTCAAAAAAATATTTGAAGGTTTCTTTATTCCTTGTAACCCTGTGTGAACATAGTATAATACAGTTGATATAAAAATATTTCCCATTCATTCTGAAAAATATTCCTTTTCTGTGTATTAAGAGATAAGTATTTGAAAGTTTCTTACTTTCTACCAACCCTGTATATCTTATAAAATGTAATACAGTCGAATAAAAAATTTGCAGCCAATCCATTTCAACAAACATCGGCTTAAAGAATGGAAATAAAACATTTGCAAGTTTCTTTATTCCTTCCAACAGTGTACATCAACATATAGTATAA